>MU788180.1:4353-23641 GCA_026770625.1 Nicotiana glauca
TTAACCTCCTCATCATGTTAATCACCCTAGTCTCACCCCAAAAGAATATGTTATAACATTCCAAACTTATCGATTTTTGACGGAACTTATTTTCTTCAATTAGTTTAGCGACTAAGCTTTCCAACCTTTTCTGGTACTTGTTATTCGTGATCTTAAAAATTTGTAACCTCCAAGGTAACATTATTAACTTACTTTATTTGCTTCCAAATATAATCTCATTTCCGAGCTTACATCAATTAACTTACGACGTACTCTCACGTATGAAAACTTGGGGTGTAACATTCGCCTCAGTTTAGTGTTTTAGAACACCTTCCACCATCATACACATGACACAGCCATTTAGTCTTCCTAAGTCTGAACTCATACCGCCACACGTGTTGCACTTTACTTACCAACTAGGAGACACGAAAATGTTCCTCACGCGCCCATAATCGGGCTACACATCAAATCACAATAGGAATCGAATCACTTAACAGTTCATCTATTATCCAGCAGACTTCTACGTCACTACCAAGTAATATAGATACACCTCACAATACTAACATACTCATCAAATGGATGTACAGCCGCCATTCCGGCTACGAGGGACAGTACCGAACATATAAGTTCAAAATATTTGCTCACACAATCAGCACCTCGATGCTCAAGCCATAGGCAAAGATCCAGCCTCAAGTCCTCCAGTCTGGCCCAACATACTCACGAAGATCACATCTCGCCCCTCGATCGGGAAAATCACAAACCATCAAGTCATATACAATACCGAGCGCTCATGTGCGCATACAGACGTGTGGATGGAATGTCAAAAGTTATATCTCAAGCTGAATCAAGTACGCACGATAAGAATTACAAGAAAGTGAAGTTTTCCTAAAGGTTCTGCAGCCTCTCGAGGATAAATATAGACGTCTCCGTACCGATTCGCGAGACTCTACTAAACCTGCTCATGACTCGTGACACCTAGTAACCTAGGCTTTGATACCAACTTGTTCACGACCCAAATTCCCAAACCCGGTCGTGATGGCCCCTCTTGTGAAGACAAGGCCAGCCAACTAACCCAAATCATTTCTTTAACAATTATTAAGCATAAAGGATTAGATAAATGCAACTTAATGATGATAATAATCAATATCTACAACCCAACACAACCCGACCGGGGTGTCACAAGTCACGAGCATCTAATGAAGCATGAACACAACTACAGAATTTGTAATTTACATGGATCAAATTTAAAATCAAAGAAGGGAAAAATCAGGTGTCGCGGACGCTGGCGGTCACCTTACTCCGCTACAATAGTGATACCTTCAATCAGCTCAAAACCCGCTACCGGGTGAACAATACATGCAACAGCACGCGAGGTGCATGGAGTAAAGTGAGTACTCCAACTCAATGCGAAATAAGAGTAAATAATAACTGAGAGGTAAGAAAACACGTAAAGCACTCCATCGTGCTATAAAGGACAGTACGACCCTTGAGAAAACGGTAATTCCATGAAAATCCTTTAGAAAACATTTGGCTCAGTTAAAACCCTCTTTTGAAGATATCTTTTTCCCAACAGTCAATCAATTGAATTCATATCAGATAGTGCAAGTCCGCACACAAGTCAGCCCCTCGGTCACAACACTCTATTAACAAATAACATCAGGGTATCTGGTACATAATGCAAGATATAGCATGGATTCCAATGATATGAGAGTGTTGAATGTCATCACACGTAGTACAAACAGGAATCAATGCGTGAATGCAACGCAATGCACATGACCGATGCGGCGTGTAGCCCGATCCATTTGGGTACCCGCGCTCACTCTAGGGGTTCAGACTCCGGAGGGACTCCTATAGCCCAAGCGCAATATCAATATCACATCGCTGCAGCGAGCAGCCTGATCCATGCTCAGTCCAGAAATGCACATGCAACACTGCTGCGATGCACAGCCCGATCTATGCTCAGTCTAGAAATGCACATAGCCACAAGGGCAATATTCAATCATTTCCGAACATCGGTAAAATATCATTTATGTTTTCAAATCTTAGAAAGATGGCTGAGTTTGCAAAATAGTATTTACAACCATGGACTGAGATCAAATAATATGCAAAGTAATGCAAAAACAGTGATATCAATCCCTGAAGGATTCAAATAATCGGCATGAAGCCCAACATATGCCAATCAGCCCAAATCATGATAGCATCAAGTAGGTTTCAGTCAATCACGTAGTAAAATCAACAACCGGGACGGACGAAGTCACAATCCCCAACGGTGCTCTACTCCACGCTCATACCTGGCGTGCAAGTCACCATAATATGGCACTATGATGTGCATGTCCGGGGTTTCAAACCCTCAGGATATCATTTACAAGTATTACTCACCTCGAACCGATGAAATCTCTAGCCCGCGATGCCTTTGCCCCTCAAACCGGCCTCCACGCACGTCCAATCTAACCAAAAATAGAGCGAATACATCACAATATACCAATGGGACAACACCCAATCGAAAACAATTGAAATATAGCAAAAATCTCGAAACTAGCAAAACCCGAGCCCTGGGCCCCCTTCTTGAAAAATTACAAAACTTACATTGCCGGATTTATCGTCTCGCCATGAGTCCATACATACCAAGAACTCCCAAATCCGAGCTCAAATGACCTATCAAATCCCAATTTGAAATATCAAAACTCAAGCCCTATTTCTTCAAATTTTCACCCAAATTTCCAAGAATTAAAGGTTGATTCTTCAATAAAATAGCGTTTCTAGGTCACGAGACTTACCTCCAATCACTTCCCGTCAAAACCCTCTTCAATTTCTACCAAAAAGCTCTTAAGGTGGTCAAATTATGAATGGGGCCGCGGATGAAATAATATAAAAAGCCCTTTGGATGCCCAGGTTTTACCCTACGCGAAAGCGGTCAAAGAACCCGCGTTCGCGATGAACAAACTCCTATTGACCATAATTTGCTCTATGCGAATGCGTCTTCCTAAATGCGAACGCATTGCCTTATGCTCTACTATTACGCGAACGCGTTCCCTCTTTCGCGAACGCGATGACTTACATCCTCCCACTACGCGAACGCAGCCGCTATATCGCGATCGCGATGAACAACTTGATAGGGCCCCAGGCCCCCTTCTACGCGAACGCGGGACCACCCTCGTGAACGCGATGGTATACTCCACAGAACAATGCGAAAGCGACCCTGAGCCACGCAAACATGAGGAATATTTTCCAGTCCTCTCAACTATACTCTACGCGTTCGCGACACACCCCACGCGAACGCGATGAACAAAACCTCTGCAATTACACAACTGAAAACCTGCAACACTCTATGTCCAAACTCGAATGAACTATGCAGTCTGATATGGAAGAAGTCTAGAAATGGATAATGTCATTACTCAATACAGAAAATGTGACGAACCGACCTGTCGTCTCATGAGTCACCCCTTCGTCTTCCCCGTTTTATGCTTCTTCACATTTCATTATCAGTTTTTGGTGTTTTATAGGTTATTCGGATTAGTCTTGGTATAAATGAGGAACTTAGTCTATTTAAGGAAGGCTTAGTTTGGAAAAGTCAACTGGATGTTGACTTATGAGTTAGAGGGATCGGATGGGATTTCCGGTGATTCGGTTAGCTTTAGGAGGTGATTTTTGACTTAGGAGTGTGATGGAATTGATTTCGGAGGTTCGATGTAGAATTAGGCTTGAATTGGCGAAGTTAGTATTTTGGCGAATTCCAGTTGGTAGGTGAGATTTTGATTCGGGGGTCATAATGGAATTCCGAGAGATGCAGTAGCTTTGTTAGGTGATTTTTGATATGTGTACAAAATTTCAGATGATTCGGAGGTGATTTGGTTGGGTTTTTTATCGAATGTGAGTTTCGGAAGAATTTGAAGAACTTAGGCTTGAAATTGATGAAAAATGAGGATTTTTGTGTTGTTGGATGTGTTTTTAAGATTGGAACAAGTTTGAATAGGGTATTGGATCATGTATGTGCTTTTGATTGAGGTCCCGGGGGCTTCCGAGTGAGTTCGGGATGTTAAACGGAGAGTTTTTGAAGTTTGTTGCATGTTGATGTAGCTGGTATCTGTTGGTTTCGAACCTGAGGTTATGGGACGGCATGTGTGGTCTTGCTGAAGCGGCATGAAGAGTGCAGAAGCGGAGAGCTTGGCCCTTGCCAGGTTCCACAGAAGCAAAAGTACGACAGCATAGGCAGGCCCACTGATGCGAAAAGGGACCCGCAGAAGCGGTATGGGGCCTTAAGTAAAAAGTCCGAAAAAGCGGATGTTGATTGCATAAGCGGAAGTCACAAAAAAGGTATTTCATCCACAGAAGCGGAATGAGTGGCAGTTCAGTGAGATTAATCTTCTTCGCGAATTTTTGAAAGAACAACATTTTTAAACTCCGAACTTGGAGAACTTTGAGGCGATTTTGAAGAGGGTTTCGAGGGCTTTGATCAGGTATAAATTCTTGGACTTAAAATATAATTTTATGGTGTAAATACATGGATTTACACTGAATAATCAAGGACTCAAAGGTCAAAAATGGTGATTTAGGGCTTGAACTTAAGAGAGTTTAAAATAGGTATTTGAGGGATCAAATGGACTCCGATAATTGTGATTTTGATATGTATAGACTCGTGGCGAGATGAGGAATCCATTGATGTAAATTTTTTGATTTTTTGAGAAGTGGTCCCGGGGCTCGGGTTTTGCTAGTTTCAAGATTTTTGCTATTTTCGATTATTTTTGATTGGGTATTGTCCCATTGGCATATTGTGATGTATTTGCTCTAATACTGGATAGATTCGATGCACGTGGAGGCCGGTTTGAGGGGCAAAGGCGTAGCGAGCTAGATATTTCACCGGTTCGAGGTAAGTAATGATTGTAAATGATATCCTGAGGGTTTGAAACCCCGGATTTGCACCCATAGTGCTATATTGAGGTGACTTACACGCCGGATAGAGAGCATGGGGTAGAGCACCATTGGGGATTGTGACTTGGTCCGTCCCGGTTGTTGATTTTACTGCGTATTTCACTATGACTTGTTGTTTTTCACTATGACTTGGGCCTATTGCTATACTTGGGGCTTATTGCCGACTGTTTGAACTCCTTGTGAGCTATCATCAATGTTTTCCTCACTATTTGAAATATTATTTGAACTCAGTCCATTTGAATTATATTGTTTCATGAATTCAGCTATATTTTTACTCACCTTGAGTTTTTAACTAATATTGAAACATTGTTTGAGCTGAGCATTATTGTTTTACTAATGCCCGAGGGGCTTATGATTATTTTTGGGCTAATTGAGGTCGAGGGCCATATATAAGGATATGTTGAGTGATGTGAGGAGGGTTTCAGGCCTCGAGTGTATTGTGAGGAGGCTTTCAAGCCTCAAGTGTATTGTGAGAAGGCTTTCAGACCTCGAGCGTATTGTGAGGAGGCTTTCAGGCCTCGACTGTATTGTGAGGAGGCTTTTAGGCCTCGAGTGTATTGTGAGGAGGCTTTCAGGCCTCGAGCGTATTGTGAGGAGGCTTTTAGGCCTCGAGCGTATTGTGAGGAGGCTTTCAGGCCTAGAGTCTATTGTGAGGAGGCTTTCAGGCCTCGAGTGTATTATGAGAAGGCTTTCAGGCCTCATATTTATATGTACAGGCTTTCAGGCCTTATTATGATAGCGATTAGTCTGTAGGAGCCCCTCTTGAGTCTGCACACCCATAGTGAGCGCGAGTACCCATGTGATATGATACTGAGCCCGAGGGGCTGACACTATTCTGAGTGATCCGATCCTGAGCCAGGGAGGCTGACATTGTTCTGAGTGATATGATACTGAGCCCGAGGGGTTGGTACTGTTTTTGAGATGTGCTCGAGGGGCGGACTTTATGTGCTCATCTTGCATATTTAATTTCCTTTTTACCTGCTATACTGCGGTACTCGTGTCCGACAGGCCGATTTTTCCATGCTTATCAGCACTAATTGTTTTGAAACCATTTTTCGTAATTGTTGAAAAGACCATTTTTAAAAGAGATTTGAACTGAGCCGAGGCATTTCTAACAATATCACAGATTTCAGTATGTTTCCAAGAAAATTGTACCCGGCTTCTATACAGCATGTTAGTTGCTTTATGTGATTTCTTGCTGCTCAGTTATTATTTACCTTTATTACTCACTAAGTTGGAGTACTCACTTTACTCCCTGCACCTCGCGTGCAGTTGCAGGTATTTATTCACCCGGTAGCGGGTAATGGCCGCGTGGAGGCAGAGTTGTAGAGGTTTAGCGAGGTGACTGCCAGCATTCGCAGCACCATAGCCCCTTTTATGTTATTCATTAGTATTACTCAGTGTATTTATAGACTGTAAAATGGTGATTTCATTCTTATAGATACTCGTAACTTGTGACACCCCGATTTCGAGTTGAGTCGGGATGGGTTCCCTGCTTTATCACGTTATTCTGCATTATGATTTTATTATCAATAATTCAGACTTATTCATGCTAAGTAACTTTTAAAAGAGGCATTGTTGTTCTATTGGCTGGACTTGTCTTCACGAGAGGCTCCATCACGACCGGGTTTGGGGAATTGGGTCGTGACAAGTTGGTATGAGAACCTAGGTTACTAGGTCTTACGAGTCATGGGCAGGTTTAGTAGAGTCTCGCGGATCGGTACGGAGACGTATGTATTTATCCTCGAGAGGCTGCAGAACCTTTAGGAAAACTTCACTTTCTTGGAATTCTTATCGTGCGTACTTGATTGAGCTTGAGATATAACTCTTGAAATTCCTTCCACACGCACGTGAGCGCTCAGTGTCAGATGTGCCTTGATGGCTTGTGATTCTCCGATCAATGGGCGAGATGTGATCTCTGCGAGTTTGACGTTGGGCCAGTCTGGAGGACTTAAGGTCGGATCTTTCCCTATGGCTTGAGCATCAAGATGCTAATTGTGTGAGTAGGTGTTTTGGACTTATATGTTCGGTATTGTCCCTATTAGCCAAAATGGTGGTTTGGTATTCATGTGATGAGTATGTTAGTACTGCGAGATGTATCTATATAACTTGTTAGTGACGAAGAAGTCTACTGGATAGTAGAGGAAATGTTAAGTGTTTGATTTCTAATGTGATTTGATGTGTAGCCCGAATTATGGGTGCGTGAAAAATATTTTCATGTCTCCTAGTTGGGCAGTGTAGTGCATTTCATATGGCAGTATAAGTTCAGACCCATGAAGACTAAATGATTGTGTAATGTGTATGACGGTGAAAGGTATGCAGAAATGTTAAATTGAGGCGAAGCAGGTAGGTTATCTCCTGCGGAGTGTTCTTAAGTGGTATGAACCCTTGTGTGTATGTTAGGAAGTCTCATGTGTAATTGAAGGGTACGTGTGGGTCGCTTAAGAGAGTGGACTTAACTGATGTGGGGATGAATACGAGATTTGCAGAGGATTACAGTACTAGATGATCTGTGTTTTCACCAACTTATAGATGAATTGAGTTTATTCTCACTATGATATTGTGGCATCATTAAAGTAAAAGTATTATGGGTTATTGAGTATGTCCTGATATATGGCTTCGAGCCAAGTTGGGGAGGTTGCTGTTGATTAGCTGATTGCACGGTCATGTGCTATGTTAGTTGTGTTTCAAGGTATGCTGGCGGATCAGTCCTGGTTGTAGAAATTGAGCCGAGGATGGCACGATTGAAGCAAAATTTTGACAAAGGTTATATGGTGCTTCGTAGATGTGAGAAAATAATAGGATGTCTTGAGCTGTTATTGATAAAGAATGCTTAGTGTATAGAGAAGGAAGATGTTTGTTTGTATTAGAATGAGATCATATCCTGCGGCATGAGAGTGCTAACAAGGCACGAGTGGTTCTGTTCGTTAAGTCAGGTAATTTGCAGTTTGAATAAGAGTGAATGACTCTTGAGAATGGTGTTATTGTGTTCAAGATTCTACATGTAACAATCAGGTGTCTTAAGGTTGTATATGTGGTCAGAGACTGTGTCTTCATCGGAAAGGTAAAGACTTGTGGTATTTTATGTTAATGATGGGATTCTATGTATCAGTATCTAGAAAGTAATGGTAACGAATTTAGATTCGCAGGAAGTTCTTCAGAGTGAAGTATTCTGGAATGTGGTAGTTCTAGGAACATTTTAGGGAGTATTCGGTGGCCTATGGGTCTTTGATATTATAGTCTTATGTGCGAGTCTCGTGTGGTAAACCTGGGTTGAGTTATTGTGGCGCTACAACAAGAAGGAATATCAAGTTGATGATGAATCAGAGGGAAAATTTGATAAATTGAATAGGTTGATAGTAGACTAAGTCGGTATGGTAAGGGTATGATTAATTCTTCGTATATGTTCGAGGTAATGAGCCTTATAGGCATTTTGCAGCTATGCTCTCGAGCTTTTGCTGCTTGCTTAGCTTGGTTTGGGTAAAAGGATTCAGCCTTGGCAGTTTAGCTTGTGCACATGGAATTTGGGGGGGAGTCCTTATTGAGTTTTACCGTGGTTTGGAGATGAATATATTTTCTATGGGTATGCGAAGCATGGAATGTGTAATGATTTTCTTCCAAATGGGATCAGTGGAAGTTGTTGGCTAGGTGAGTTACAGTTCAGTTCTAAAAAGAAGTTCATAAAACTCATAAGGAAAGAGTAGCCTTAGATAACGAAAGAAATGATACTGCTAATTGGAAGTGATTTGACGAGAGTATTTGTCTCGAAAAGGGGTAATGTTTTTAGATTGATGATATTTCGGTAGTATTGCAGCACTTTCTTTCTAGGTCGACTGTTGATATCTGAGTTTGTTTGATGGCATAGGGGAATTTTAGAATATCTTTCATGGAATGATTTGGGTACTCGAGGTGTAATATGTATTCATACTACAAAATTTGGGATCAGGTACAGTGATTCGTGTGCTATATGGAGTTAGAGACTAGGAGTTCTCAGGTACAGACTGTGTAGTGGTTGCGGATCGTATGTATTGGTACCGTTAGCGGCTATTGGGATTTGGAGACACGAGTGGATCTTTCTTTGCTTGGTATATTAGATTTAGGATATGATATTGGGGTGTAGACTGGTTGTCTCAGTGTTGGGTCATTCTAGACTATTGTGCTATGATCTATGTCGAAAAATGCCACAGGTTGCATGGCGAGGTGCATCGGATTATGTTCTAGCAGAGTGGTTTGTATTCCAAAGACCAGCAGACGGCTGGGAAGGATTGATTTTCTTAATTAGTCCTTCGTGGCGGATGTCAGTGCAGAGGTTTCTACCATTGATTTAGTTCCGGTCACTTTTTCGGATGCGTTATTATGGCCGGGCATGTCGCCGGGCGAAATTGTGGATTTCGGTATTTATTTGGTGTCGGGCACCGTATCGTACGGCTCCTGCAGGAGTTATAGTGGTGGAATGAGCAGCTTCAGGCTTCTTGGTATTTAGTTCGTTGGCAGGCCGATGTGGTTACGTATTTGGCTTGAGTTAGCTTGGTTAGTCCCGAGTTGAATTGTTAAGGGATATGTTGATTCGATCATTATTGAACTTGTTAGTGATCTGGGGATATTTATGAGCTGCTTTTTTCTATGTTGTGAGGTGTTATGATTTGTTGAATATAGGCACATGTGGTGCAGTTCTATTGAGTATTCATAGAGAAAGTCGAGCGGGAAGAGTAATTGAGTATTGCTCGATAAATGGGATATTGGTTATGGCCTATCGGGTTGTGTGTCGTATGTTGTTGCTCCACCGTGGGTGTAATGAATTGCTTTGGTTTCAGACATCAAATTGAGTGGGGCTATCAATTTTGAGCATAGTGACTTGAGGTGTTTCACGTGTAACAGTGTTTGGATCGGATCGCGCATTGTAGCGAGGCCACGTGGAGATATGACCTTTCGGGGTAGATTCAGGTGTTCTATTTCTATGATGTGAGACGGGGTCTTAACCTTGTGTGGTGATGGTAATGATGAGCTTGAGGTACAGCTCTTTTGTTTGAGTCAGTTTTCATGATTTCAGTATGTTCAGACCATTTTTATTGGTGCGCGTATTATGCAAGTTGTGGCTTAGGCCTGTATTGAGGTGTCATATCACCAGAGAGGTGTGTTGGATTTGAGGTGAGCGTTGGGGTCACTAATGAATACGAACAGATTTGATTTCAGCTTGTTGGGAGGATAATATCGAGGTTCGACTCGGAAATCTATTATGGAAGTGGGTTCATGAATGGTTGATCTGAGAAATGGTTGCGGTTTGCTGCGTGTTTCATTTATCGTTGGCAGTATATGAAGGTGTTAGAATAAGACTTTAGCTAATAAGAGGTTTCTATCGGTATTTGGTTGTTGTGGGTAACTACTGTGATTAGAAGTTATCATTTCGAGTGCTTGGATTTTGTGGTATATCATATGATTTCACCCGAGGTTGCAAGTATGGGTTATTACAGCTAGTTCGAGACTATTCAAAGTATAGGTGTGAGGTTTTGATAGAATTGATGGTTTTAGAAGTGAAAAGGTAGTTCTATGATCAATGGGCTAGACTGGATTGGGTAATTTCAGCTATGTTGTGTTATCGGACCTATATGAGATAGGGTGACGTGGGATCACCTCGGGTATATGCTTGGTAAAGTTATTCAGCTATTAGTTGGCTTCTAGGTCAACTCTAGGTACGCTCGAGGATGAGCGTTGGTTTAAGTTGGGGAGGATGTGACGACCCGACCCGTCGTCTCATGAGTCACCCCTTCGTCTCCCCTATTTTATGCTTCTTCACATTTCATTATCAGTATTTGTGTGTTATCGTTGATTCAGATTGGTTTTGGTAAAAATGAGGCACTTAGTCTCTTTAAGGAAGGCTTTGTTTGGAAAAGTCAACTGGATGTTGACTTATGAGTTAGAGGGCTCGGATGGGATTTTAGATGATTCGGTTAGCTTCGGGAGGTGATTTGTGACTTAGGAGTGTGATCGGAACTGATTTCGGAGGTTCAGTATAGAGTTAGGCTTGAATTGGCGAAGTTAGTATTTTGGCGAATTTCGGTTGGTAGGTGAGATTTTGATCCGGGGATCGGAATGGAATTATGAGAGTTACAGTAGCTTCATTAGGTGATTTTTGATATGTGTGCAAAATTTCATATGATTCGAAGGTGATTTGGTTGGGTTTTTGATCGAATATGAGTTTCGGAAGAATTTGAAGAACTTAGGCTTGAAAATGATGAAAAATGAGGATTTTTGTTTTGTTGGATGTGTTTTTAAGATTGAAACAAATTTGAATAGGGTATTGGATCATTTCTGTGCTTTTGGTTGAGGTCTCGGGGGCCTCCGGGTGAGTTCGGGTGGTTAAACGGAGAGTTTTTGAAGTTTGTCGCATGTTGATGTTGCTAGTATCTGTTGGTTTCGCACTTGCAGTTATGGGACCGCAGGTGTGGTCTCGCTGAAGCTGCAAAAAGAGCACAAAAGTGGAAAGCTTGGCCCTTGCCAGGTTCCGCGGAATCGAAAGTAGGACCACATAGGCGGGCCCGCTGATGCAAAAAGGGACCCACATAAGCGATATGGGGCCTTAAGTGAAAAGTCCGCAAAAGCGGACGTTGACCGCATAAGCGGAAGTCGCAAAAGAGGTATTTCATCCACAGAAGCGGAATGACTGGCAGTTAAGTGAGATTAATCTTCTTCGCGAATTTTTGAAAGAATAACATTTTTGAACTCCGAACTTGGAGAACTTTGAGGCGATTTTGAAGAGGGTTTCGAGGGCTTTGATCAGGTATGAATTCTTGGACTTAAAATATGATTTTATGGTGTAAATACATGGATTTAGACTGAATAACCAAGGATTCAAAGGTCAAAAATGGTGATTTAGGGCTTAAACTTAAGGGAGTTTAAAATAGGGATTTGAGGGGCCAAATGGACTCTGATTCTTGTGATTTTGATACGTATAGACTCGTGGAGAGATGAGGAATCCATTAATGTGAATTTTCTGCTTTTTAGAGAAGTGGGCCCGGGGCTCAGATTTTGCTAGATTCAAGATTATTGCTATTTTCGATTGGGTATTGTCTCATTGGCATATTGTGATGTATTTGCTCTAATATTGGATAGATTCGACGCGCGTGGAGGCCGATTTGAGGGGCAAAGGCGTCGCGAGCTAGAGATTTAACCGGTTCGAGGTGAGTAATGATTGTAAATGATATCCTGAGGGTTTGAAACACCGAATTTGCACCTATAGTGCTATATTGAGGTGATTTTTACGTTGGATAGAGAGCGTGAGGTAGAGCACCATTGGGGATTGTGACTTGGTCCTCCCCGGTTGTTGATTTTACCGTGTATTTCACTATGACTTGTTATTTTTCACTATGACTTGGGCCTATTGCCATACTTGGGGCTTATTGCCGACTGTTTGAACTCCTTTTGAGCTATCATCACTGTTCTCCTCACTATTTGAAATATTATTTGAACTAAGTCCATTTGAATTACATTGTTTCATGAACTCAGCTATATTTTTACTCAACCTTGAGTTTTTTAACTGATATTGAACCATTGTTTGCGCTGAGCATTATTGTTTTACTGATGCCCGAGGGGCTTATAATTATTTTTGTACTGATTGAGGTCGAGGGCCATATGTGACAACATGTTGAGTGATGTGAGGAGGCTTTCAAGCCTCGAGTGTATTGTGAGGAGGCTTTCAGGCCTCGAGTATATTGTGAGGAGGCTTTCAGGCCTCAAGCGTATTGTGAGGAGGCTTTCAGGCCTCAAGCGTATTGTGAGGAGGCTTTCAGGCCTCGAGCGTATTGTGAGGAGGCTTTCAGGCCTCGAGCGTATTGTGAGGAGGCTTTCAGGCCTCGAGCGTATTATGAGGAGGCTTTCAGGCCTCGAATGTATTGTGAGAAGGCTTTCAGGCCTCATATTGATATGTACAGGCTTTCAGGCCTTATTACGATGGCGCTTGGGCCATAGGAGCCTCTCCGGAGTCTGCACACCTACAGTGAGCGCGGGTACCCATGTGATGCGATATTGAGCCCGAGGGGCAGACACTGTTCTGAGTGATGTGATACTGAGCGCGAGGGGCTGACACTGTTCTGAGTAATGTGATACTGAGCCGGGGAGGCTGACACTGTTCTGTGTGATGTGATACTGAGCCCGAGGGGCTGGTACTATTTTTGAGATGTGTCCGAGGGGCAGACTTTATGTGCTCACCTTGCATATTTAATTGCCTTTTTACCTGTTATAATGTGGTACTTGTGCCCGAGGGGCGGATTTTTCTGTGTTTATCAGCACTAATTGTTTTGAAATCGTTTTTCGTAATTATTGAAAAGACCATTTTCAAAAGAGATTTGAACTGAGCCGAGGCATTTCTAAAGATATCACAGATTTCTGTATTTTTCCAAGAAAATTGTACCCGGCTTTTATACAGCATGTTGGTTGATTTACGTAATTTCTTGCTGCTCAGTTATTAATCACCTTTATTACTCACTGAGTTGGAGTACTCACTTTACACCCTGCACCTCGCGTGCAGTTGCAGGTATTTATTCACCCGATAGCTAGGGGTGTACAAAGAAAACCGATAAACCGCACTAACCCGATAATCCGAGTCAAACCGAGAAAAAAAACCCGACTACAGTTTGGTTTGATTTGGTTTGGTGTTGGAAAAAAAATTCCGACCATAATGATTTGGTTTGGTTTTAACTAAAGAAAATCAAACCGAAACCAAGCCAACCGGATATTAAATATATAGAAATTTTATATATAAATATATTTATTGTGATGTAATTTATAAATATTTCGTAAAAGTATTCATAATTTTATCTTTTAAGGTATTATTTCAAGGTTGCACTCAGAACTTTTGAATGTTCCAATAAGTTTTATAGCCATTAACATTAGTAAATTAAGTAATGCTAACACAAGCCCAAACCAAAATCAAATCAATACTAATGCTAACAAAAGACATTCAATTAAATATTACGAACGAGAATGTATTGAATATCTATTTTTTGTTTTGCAATAATTTAGATAAAAATGCATAACCTATTTTTATTTTTTCTTTAGCGTTTAGTCATGTAATTAATACTCCCTTATTAGTCTACTTATTTTATCATGACTTGGTACTTTTAGATTATGTTTATTTTTATTATGACTTTTTAATTAGCAATATTTATATTACATAATTTTATTGTCTTTATTATTGAATATTTTAGGATACTGTCATGACACATTTCATATTTTGTATTATTTTTTTTGGAAAATACTTTATATAGTTGTATCTTACTAGGATTTAAGCACAATTTTATAGTTTTGTTCTACGAAGATTTTACCAGAAAAAATTTCGGAAAAAACCCGAATAACCCGGAAACCCGAAAAAAATCGAGAAAATCCGAGAGTGAAAAATCCGAGTTTATTGGTTTGGTTTGGTCTTTAGATTTAATAACCCGACACAATTGATTTGGTTTGATAATTATAAAATCCGAACCAACCCGACCTATGTACACCCCTACCAGTAGCGGGTAATGGCCGCGTGGAGGCAAAGTTGTAGAGGTTTAGCGAGGTGACTGTCAGCGTTCGCAGCACCACAGTCCCTTTTATGTTATTCATTAGTATTACTCAATGTATTTCTAGACTGTAAAGTGGGAATTTCATTCTTATAGATGCTCTTGACTTGTGACACCCCGATTTCGAGCTGAGTCGGGATGGGTTCCCTGTTTTATCACGTTATTCCGCATTATAATTTTATTATCTATGATTCATACTTATTCATGCTAAGTAACTTTTAAAAGAGGCATTGTTGTTCTGTTGGCTGGCTTTGTCTTCACGAGAGGTTCCATCACGATCGGGTGTGGGGAATTGGGCAGTGACAGAAAGACAACCGACAACCAAAGCACTTAAGAAGGGATTTATCTCAGAAGGATTATTGACAAGATACTGTAAGATGATTGGACAAAAATATCCAGATCACCTATGTTCAAAATGCCATGGAAAAGATAATGTAATCCAGAAGTTCAGCTAGAGTGAAGACGACAAGATAAAGATAAATATGTGAATTATTAAAGTAGTAGGACCCAATGTAAATTATTAAAGTAGTAGGACTCAATGTAAAGTATTAAAGCAGTAGGACCTACATGTAATTATTAGCCTAGTCTACGCCATTTAGAATAGTTTACGCGTTTTTCTACTTTTTTAGGTTATAAATAACTAAGACCTATGGCAAAGAAAGGCAAGACTTACTCGACGGAAAGCAAACCTTTCTTGTAAGAAAAAATATTCTCTCAATAAGATATAACTCTTTCAGCAACAACTATGGATCAGGATCTATCAGAAGTTTCAAATCTACAAGAACATGTACGCTCATTTATGAATATGCATAGCTAATTCATAAATTCCTGAAAATAATGATATAATAAAATTAGTTTATATTTGTTACTACATAGTAGAATTATCCGATGGAAAACATGTTACGATGTTTATTAAGAAAGAGGAAACGGAGAAAAACTTCCAGAACTATGCCATCCTAAGGGTAAAACCGATAAGGCAGAGGGCCGTGATAGGGGAGTAACTAGTGTTGAGGCGTTGTTTAGGAAGAAAATATCCAAACATACCATGTTAATAGTGACTTAGTAACATGTTAATTAAGGATAATCTAGTAAGTAGTGATCTAATATAGCCCGATTTTATTATATATATGATTGGAAGAAATTTTCTGAAAAAGCATCATCTGAACATAAAATGACTACTTTTATGTTTGATGAAATGGTAGATAATTATAAAATACTTGTCTTATACGCACTTAGAGATCTAAAGTCATCATATATGAGAATGATAATATGGGAAAAAAATACTTACCTATGAAGAAGCAAGCTTAAAAGATTTAGTAAACCAAGAATGGTCTGAAATAGATTTACATGAGTATTTACACGAACTAGATTCAGATATAGACCTAAGTGTAGAGAAAATATTTAAAATACCAACAATGCGAAATATATTCAAAAGACAAAAAGAAGAATATTATGTAGTAAGCCAAAAAGAGCATATAATAGATTGCAAATATGCTAAAGGAAAAGCTAAAATACCGCAAATGACTAGAAGGATAACCAACAAAGAAATTCAAGATATAAAGAGTAGAGACCCAATAAAATATGTATATCTTGGAGGAACAGAGATACTATTAAAAGCATGTTTTAGCGAAGGAATAGATACATCAACAGAATTATACCTAGCAGATGATAGAATTATAGAACCTATAGAAAAAAGTATAATAAGTGTCGTAAGAGGAAATTTAATTTACCAGAAATTTAAATTTGTAATAAGTGCTAATTATTCAGTAGCAGTAACAGATAAAAACATCGATAAATCATTAGTATTTTATTGGAAGGTATCAGGAATAGAATTAACCCCAGGTAGTAAAATATTTACAGCAAGATGCAAAAATTTATATGTACTAACAACAAAACATAACATAACTGCAAAAAACAAGATAAACAGAATAAAAATGGTTTTTTACCCCCGATGTACTCGATTTTATATCTGTCATTTCTTCATCTAAATCTCCTACATTTATTTCTACATTTATTTTTTCAAAAAATTCACTTGGTATTGTTTCATTTTCTTTTTCATTTATTTCGATGTTATTTAATTTTTCTAAAATTTCTGTATATGTTTCACTGGTTTCTGATCCTTGGTCATTTATATTTTCTTTATCTAATGTTTTTGCTTCTAATGTTGTTGTCTCTGTTTTTTCTTCACTTTCTAGTTTTTCTTTGAATTGTTTTATTTCATTTATTAAGTTATTCTCTTTTTCTTCTTATTCTTTTTGTCTTTTTTCATATACTTCTTTTAACATTTTTAATTCTTTTTCTAATTTTAAGATTGTGCTATTTTTAGTTTCTTCTATTTGTTGTATTTCTTTTTTGGCTTGTTGTTTAATTTTGTCCATTTCCTTTTTCCTGTCGATTTCTTCATTTTCTTTTGCTATTCTCACCATAGCAGCTAGATTATCATCTAATTTTAGCTCTTCTTTTTCTAACATTAAATATAAATGTTCTCCTATTTTCTTGTATCTTCTTCCCTGGTTAGAGAAAAAATATTTTTATTTTTAATCCTTCGTGATTATCATAGGTTTTTTCTTCTATTATAAATTCTTCTTTATTCATTATACTAGTTTCTATCCATTAAGTACTTGCACAGTGATAATTTTATGCTTTTATTTTGGTCATTTTGTGTCTATGAACTCTCATGAAGCCGCAAAAGTATTATTCAACAAAGGATGCTCACTACAAAAATATCGGAAAGGCCCAACAGCAAAAAACATTAAAAGGTTAATATCCAAAGGAAAAAATGCAACTGAATGAATGATGAAGAATGATTGGAAAAGTTATACCTTAGTAATCCAATCAGATTTACTTTACTCTCAACTGGATGAGCTACATAATTCCAAATGAGTGATCCTATAGATAAGCAATTAAAGTTATAAATTTACCAAATGACACTGCATTTGGAAGGCTTGTCTTTTTTTGTCCTCACTGGTGGTCATTCTGTGAATATCTAGAAGATAACTAAAGCTTTCACTTAATGAGAACTCCACTTGGTCGTCATGACCCATATAGTGCACAACATGAAAAGAAAACAAAAGAAATGCCAAGAAAAGCCAATGTGCTTACCACTTTTTTATTTATTTAAAGGATAATTCATATTATACTAGAAAATGCGTACAGAGGGTTGATGCATCAGTTGCATCCTATTACATAGATATGCACCTTCAGTGGGTGCTCTTTCAGTCCGTCTAGCTGCGTCATTACAAACCATAGAGTTAATAGTACTAACACCACCCATATTTACAATATTATAGTTCCTAGAGTGAGGCCTATTGCTATCCAAAAAGAGTTCCTGCACTACACTCTTATCCTTGTCAACAACTGATTTTACAAACACTGGGCTTTCTTCAAAAATGTGCATTGTTGATTCAAAGGCAAAAAGAGAGCCCTCCTTAGCAAGCCTGTCCGCCACACCATTTTGCTCTCTGTACGCATGCGTTATAGTCGGTTTACCTAACCTGTCCAGGAGGTACCTGCAATTCGAGATTAAATTATTAGGCAATTGTGTATTGAAATTCAGTAACCCTAGAATTGCTATTGAGTCCACTTCTACTTCCAGTGGATGTAGATTTCGATCAAGAGCTAGTTGAAGGCCTTGCATTAATGCATGTGCTTCTGCTGTAGCTGGTGAGTCTGATATTGTTGCTGCAAAGCCAATTATCCATTCAGCCTGTGCATTTCGTATTACACCACCAATACCACATTTATGAGAACTATGAGCACCATCAGTATTTAATTTATAGCAGTGACATTTCGGAAGATGCCAAATAAGATTGCGTTTAGTAATTCTCCTAATGTTATGCTTGTTAGCAATTAAATAAGTATACTCAGCAGCTTGCTGAGTAATTAGCTTCATTAAGGCTGTTGATTTAATGTTCTTATAGCAGTTATTATTTCTAGCCAGCCAGATGTTCCATAAACTTAAAACTATGTAATGAACATAAAGTTTTGAATTATCACTATGCACTATTTTAAGTGTATCAGCAACTACATTTAGAGGCTTAGAGCCATCTCCTGAAGTAGTAGGCATGATTTTCCTATAGGATATTTTATCAAATACTTTATGGACATATTATCTCCTGATTTTTTTTCCTAGAATTAACACTGCTTTTGATTTTATTCTCCAAAAGATTAGTCAACTAACAAACAGGTTATTATTCACAGTCCACACACTAATCTAAATTTCACTAGAAAATTGCAGGAATTTCAAGTACATTTCCTGCATAAGTTTTGATTATAAAAGAAGTCAACGAATAATGCAGAGATGGTAAAATCCACACCAATAAGTTCCCAAGTAGCTAATACAATAAGAACTCCAGGAGAAATTGTTACTCATTTTTAGAGCTGTCAATATGGGCTGGGCCGGGCTAGCCCAGCCCAGCCCACGTGGGCTTTAGCAATTAACGGGTTAGGCTGGGCTAGCCCACCATTTTGATGGGCCTTATAATGGTCAACTCATCCCAGCCCTATGTAGGTCGCGGGCCCCAACAGGCCGGCCCATCATTTTTAAAAATATAATTTTATATTTTTTCTTTAAGTTCTGACCTAAAAAAAGATAATTATTTAAAAGTTAAAAAAATATCTTATTGGATAAAATACGCAAAACTTAATAATTTTTTATATTGTTCCAATATATCACAATAAATACTAAAAAAAAGTAAAAGACAGGACTATATTTCATTCACTAAAAGTCAAAACTAAAACAAACTATTCAAGAGAACGTTTATGATGCTTATGAGATATCCAACACATCATCTTCATCAAGCACATTTGAATCCGCTTGTGACAAG
>MU788180.1:29415-40379 GCA_026770625.1 Nicotiana glauca
CACCTCTTGAAACTTCTCAAGATCAAGTTTTGGTTCCTCTTAGTAAAGATCTAATTCTGACTTTCCATATCTAAAGGCTGTATACTTTTTATTTTTTATATATTTTAAATAAATATTTTATTAGGCCCATGGGCCGGCCCGGCCCAGCCTCAGTCAAGCCTCGCGTGCCACGGGCTTACTCGGGTCGGACTTAAAAGCCTCATTTTTAAACGGGTTCCAAAAATTCTAGCACAGCTCTGCTAAATTACGAGTTGAGCTGGGCTGGCCCAACGGGCCAAGCCCATATTGACGGCTCTACTCATTTTGAAAAAAAAAACATTGTAAAAAGCAAAGAAGGTTTCAATGTTTGCATAATGAAAGGTACAAACAGAAAAGCATCGTTCCCAATATTTATTCACTTCCTTTCTTTTGAGTATTCAAGAAACTGAAAAATCACAAGAAATTCATAAATAAAAACAAAAACAGAAAAGAAATGGAAAAATAAAAGGGAAAGGACTGAGTAGATAAACTAAAAAGTTTGAAAATAAAAACTGGGTGTACATCAAAATAAAACAAATTAATAAGTTCCCACAACTTTTTGGTTTAGGAAGAGGCTAACCAATATTTTGATAGATACATTAAAAGTCCATAATTCATATCTCAGCTCAAAAGTTGTTTCATCGGATATTTCTTATTAAAGCGAGCTATCACGATCCAAAATCTAACCATGGTCGTGGTGGCGCCTATCGTGTTACAAGGCAAGCCTATTTCCCAAAATATTACTACTAATTAATTTTAAGGATTTAATAAAACAATACCAACATTCAAACTTCTCATAACTAAATCAACTCTAAATATAACTAATATAAAAATATGGAAGCTAGCCCCAAACAGCGGGTATCACTAAGTCATGAGCGTCTAAAACTATAAACTAAGATATATAAAGTGTCTAACTGTCCAAAAGAAGAAACGACAAAAGTAATAATAAAGTCATGTGGAATTAGCAGCTACCTTGCAATCTCCAATTAAAGCAAGCCTAAACTCAACGATTGCAACGCTTTAATTCACCTGGATCTTTACGTAAAGGGAGGGTGAAGTATGAGTACAACCAACTCAGTAGTAACAGAAATAACTAAGGAACTGAGCAGTAGTGACGAGCTAAGAAAAACGGTCCAATTATTTATTTTTATAATTTACAATAAACATAAATAAATAGGTAAATTCCATAAATCCAATAAATGCCACAAGGAAACTAACAGGTAAGTGCAGCAACAACAAACGTAAATGCAATCTCACAACAAAATCACTCCATCACTTAGCACTCCACACTCAACACTCAATACACTCAACACTCTCCACTCACTGGGGGTGTGTACAGTCTCCGGAGGAGCTCCCAAAGCCCAAGCACTAAGCACGGACAACTCACGTGCCATCATATCAATACCTGGATCCGCACGGTCAACTCACATGCTACGCGGACAACTCACACGCTATGGCATAAATACCTTGACCCGCACGGTCAACTCACATGCTACACGGATAACTCACGTGCTATGGAATTAATTTCCTCACAACCAGACCATCATACCAATACCTGGATCCGCACGGTCAACTCACGTGCTACACGGATAACTCACGCGCTATGGTATGAATATCCTCACAACCAGACCCTCGGCCTCACTCAATCATGTACCTCATTAGCCTCACCATCATCAACAAATAAGGGGACACATCCCACATCAAGTATCACAGCATATTAGCAAATAATAGAGACTGAAGTAAACATGTACAATAATTTCTATGATTGAGTACAAATAATGTGAGCATGAATAAAGCCTAAGCATGATCTCTAACATGAAGGCAAACAAGTTTAACAGCAAGTAAGCACATAATAGCCATTAGGCCTCACAGTCTTACAAGACGGACCAAGTCTCAATCCCTCGAGGTATACACCCACACGCCTGTCACCTAGCATACGTATCACCTAAAAACAATCACATGATATCAATTTCTTCGAGTTTATACCCTCAAAGACAGAGTTAAAACTGTTACTTACCTCAACCGCGTAAAATCCTATTCTGGGATGCCTTCGTCTCTGGACTCGGTATCTAAAAGCACTGAATCTAGCCATAATTAGATTAATATTGTAAACATGTGCTAAAAAATTGAATTCCACAATAAAAACTACAAAATATGCCAAAAATTCGAAATTGGCCAAATCCTGGCCCCCGGGCCCACATCTCGGAATCAGACAAAAATGGCAAAATAATAATTCTCGTCCTCTCCCGAGTCTAATCATATAAAATTCATCAAAACGGACTTTGTTTGATCCCTCAAATCCTCACTTAAAACTCTCCAAAACTCAAACCCTAACTCCTTCAATTTTCACTTTGAAATCATCAATCAAATCCCAAAAAAACAAAGATAGATTCATGAAATATAATCAAAACCAAGTAGAGAAAACTTATCCCAATCCATATGATGAAAATCGCCTCTAAAATTGCCCAAATCCGAGCTCCCCACCTCAAAATATGACCGAAAGAACAAACTCTAGTTTTATATATTTTTCTGTCAGCTATTCTGCCTCGTTTCTCGTGCCAAAAAATCCCGAACTCATATTTTATGCCTCCAATGGATTCTTTGTGAAATTATAGTCAAGTTAGGCTTTGAATTACTCAACTTGACCTTAAAATGAATGAGATATGTAGGTTTTAATATTTGCAAAGAGTGCAGATTTTTAAATACGCTGTTAATGGCAATTTCGTAATTACTTTGAAAAAGTCTAGCAACCTAATTTTTAGTAAAATGACCATAAAATCCTTATACAATATCCAAATTCGATGATTCTTTTTGCAACGGGTCCGTAATTACGATACGAATATAATGCTTCAACAAAAAATGAAATCGAAGCTCATTTGTTCAATATGATATCATTTATGCTTGAAGAAACTACGTCAAAACATAAAAAAAGCGAGCGCAACACAACACAAACCTATCTGAAACTCACTCGAGGCGCACGGGACCTCAAACAATACTTCCAAAAAGTCATATATCACTACACAAACTTAGTCGAACCTCTGAAAACACCCAAAACAATATTAAAACATCAAATCAACCTCTAATTCAAGCCTAAGAACTTCTAAACTTTCAACTATTGTTAATTCAAATCTAATTCTATCACGGACCTCCAAATTACATTCTGGACACACTCCTAAGTCTAAAATAACCAAACAAAGCTAATCGAATCATAAAAATCCAAATCCGAATTCGTTTACTCATAAGTCAACTTCCGATTGACTTTTTCTAACTTAGCTTTCTAACTAAGAGACTAAGTGTTCATTTCACTCCAAAACTACTCCGAACCCAAACCTACTGCCACGACCCAAAATCCATTAAGGGTCGTGGTGGCGCCGGACACCTCTGCCAGGCCAGCCAACTCAGTTATCGATAAATTTCTCTTTTATTACTTTTGAAAATCTAAGATTTTTCCTTTCATTTTTATAAGTAAAAGTTCACTACTAGAATTCAAATTTAAATAATAGCAGTTAGAACAAATCCGTTGTAAGCCCTCCCAGAAACCCGGTGTCACAAGTACATGAGCAACTACTGGCAATGATATAAATACAACACAACACCTGTCCGGAATACAATGGACAGAAAGGAAATACAATTACTAGGAAGGGAATTTAAAAGCTACGGGCCGCCTTGAATACTGCTACTCACCTAGTCCCTGAATCGTCTGTGCTGCTGTGCCCAGCAGGTCGCTAAAGTATCATGTACCTGTGCAACAAAATGCACGGAAGTGTAGTATGAGTACGTAATCAACGTGTACTCAGTGAGTGTCCCGCCTAATCCCGAAGGGGTAGAGACGAGATGGTCAACTCTGACACTCTCTAATAGTCAAATGATTATTTATCCTTAACATACATATTAAACAGTGGATTTATTTTATAAACATGATTTTAATCCAGATAGAGGAAACAAGTAAACACATAATTCTTTCATAGGAAATTTTCCAAGATTTCCTTTCATTATTTACAAAATGAGTTCGAGTCATAGTGAAGCATGTAACGACTTAAATAAGTCCAGGCAGCAATACAAGCATGCACAAATTATACCGAGGCGACGGCCCGATCCAACAGAATTAAATGTGCTCTTGCCGAGGGTCGACGGCGCGCCTATAGATGCATCTATTAATCTGCCGAGGCGTTCGGCCCTGTCCAAAATAAACACATACAGACAGACAATCAGTCAAGAATTCAACGTGGAGTAATTATGCCAGAAAGGCCAATTCTCTTTAATAATTTGAGAAAAACGAAGCTTAAGTCTCTTTAGATATCCATTTATTAAATTAAATGTGACTTATTACCCCGCTCGCGAATCATCCATGCGGCGCGGGTACACATAAGATACATGCTTAGATACCCAATTAGAATTTTATCGAGGAATAATTATTCAAATAAACCAATTCTCTGTTTAACAATTCACGAAATGATGTTTAATCTCTTTTTAAATTCGTTTACTAATCAAAGGTGATTTAAACAATCCAAGTCATCAATGAGTTCATAATTTATTCAATTATAACATGCTTTTGGGTCCTAGACTACCCGGACAATTACATGATAGTAGCTACGCACGGACTCTCGTCACCTCGTGCGTACGTAGCCCCCACAAATAGGAGCACATAATCATTCACTTCACCTATGGGGTAAATTCCCCCTCACAAGATTAGAAAGGAGACTCACCTCGCTTTGAAGATCCGCAACCGGCAATCTACATTCCTCCGAAGACTTGAACCAACGCACAGAGCTCCAAAACTAGCCAAATAAGGTAACCTGATGAGAATATACTCAAATACTTGCTAACAATTCGAATTATACAATTTCCCAACATCGTTTGGTGAAATGAACAAAATGTCCTGGGGCCCACGTGCCCGGAATCCGAAATTTTTCGAAGATAAAGATTACCCATAACCTTAGGAACTCAAATATATGATTTCTCCTAGTTCCATACTCAAAATCGTGGCTAAAATCCAAGATTATAATTTTCTAGGTTTCCAACCAAAATTCCAATATTTACACTAATTTCCATGCTTAATCTCATACATGATCAATGTATTTAGCTTATTATAGGTGGGAATGACTTACCTCAACATTGTTGATGAAGATCCTCCTTTGAACCCTCCAAAATCACCAAATGAAGTGGGAGAAATGGACAAAAATCCGACTTTTAAAACACCCCTCTGCCTTCAGGCATTTTCGTTTTTGCGGAACCAAGCCCGCTTAAGCGCATCCGTTGCGGCTCCCGTCCAAGCCCAGGACTTCCGCTTCTGCGGTTCTCCCCATCACAGATGCGGTCCGCTTCTGCGGAAACCCAACCGCATCTGCGGATCCTTGTAGCTCCAGCCAAAACCGCTTCTGCGGTCTCCATTTTGCACCTGCGTAACCGCTTCTATGGTCCCCATTTCCACAAAAGCAGAAATACCAGAAGCAACAGCTTCAGCATTTCTTCAAACTCCGGATTGATCCGTTAGCCACCCGAAATCCACCCGAGGCCCACGTGACCCCAACCAATCATACCAACCCGTCCCAAAACACATCACAGACTTGCTCGAGGCCTCAAATTACATCAAACAATGACAAAATCATCAATTGACCTCCAACCAAAGCTTTATGAACTTTGAACTTTTCAACTTCTACGTCTGATGCTTAAACCTATCAAATCACGTCCGATTGACCTTAAATTTTGCACACAGGTCATATTTGACATTACGGAAGTACTCCAACTTCTGGAATCGGATTCCAACCCCGATATCAAAAAGTCAACCTCCGATCAAACTTCTCGAAGGCCTTCAAACTTCTATCTTTAGCCAAATGGCTTCAAAATGACGTATGGACTTTCGAATTCACTTTTGATCACGCTCCCAACTCCAGAATCACAAAACGGAGCTACTCCCAGTCTCAGAATTCCAAACGGACATCGATAGCACTTAAATGCTCTTCAAGCCAAACTTATGAAATTTCTTTTAAAATGCTAACTTCCACAATAGGCGCCAAAACGCTCCCGGGTTATCCAGAACCCGAACCGGGCATACGCCCAAGTCCGAAATCATCATGCAAATGTGCTGGAACTTTCAGATCCTGATTCCGAGGTCGTTTACTCAAAAATCCAATCCTAGTTCATTCTTTCAACTTTAAGCTTCTCAAATGAGAATTTTCATCTAAATTTAACTCCGATCTTCCTGAATTTAAATTTTGACCATGCGAACAAGTCATAATTCCCGAAATGAAATTGTTCATGGCCTCCGACTGCTGAACGGAGCACTGGTACTCAAAACGACGGTCGGGTCGTTACATTCTCTCCCACTTAAACGTACGTTCGTCCTCGAACGTGCTGAGAATTACACTGGAGTAGTCTGAAATCACTGTTTAGCACCTCATGCGCCTTCCCGTGCTATCACAACTCAGTTGATCACATTAGCTCGATAGATTCTGAAGATATTCCTTTTTATTCAAATAAATAAGCCTTAGAGCCCAATTCCAACATCCGGAATTCTATGCCAGGCCTGTTTCCAACATACGATCACCGTATCAATCACTATACGCTGTACTCAAACATGATTGCATAACTCTGTTGAATTCGCACTTTGCATCACTTTACTCATAGGACCACAATAACATTTCTGCTTGAATTAATCGAAATTCCACGAATTCGATGCTCCGATTGCACCTCCTGACCTACATGGGTCTTGCTCTAACCTTTACAACACCGACACGGCGGAAGAGAGGATGCCGAAATTCATAACCAACTGTTGAATCAACAAATCATTGGGTCTGTCCCCTGACATGAGTCATTGCCTCTCTCTGAACCATCTAATGGTCTTAGCTCCTTAATTCACTTCACATAATCCAATTGCATTGGTCCTAAGTCCAATAGTCTCGTCTCACCCAGTACGAACTACTCAGGCAATAAGCCACTCTAAATGCGATCACAATCTCATACGATGCCATAATGTGCCAATAGGCCGCCAATCCAAACACAACACAATGGAAATCGAACTTCGGAAGGAATTATCTAACCCCCACACTAGTATGGACTTTCTTTAAAAGATAGGAAGCGAAACACACAAGGAAATAGCATATAGAAAAACCAGACTCGACATCACACTGTTGCGGCACGCAACCCGATCCAAATAACATACCCGTGGCGGCATGCCACCCGATCCGCACATAGATCTCACATAAAGAGATTGCACTTCGAGCTAAATCTGCTCATTATGATAAAAATATCGAATTTCGATCGCAAGCACGCTAAGTGCATAACACCATCCTTGAGAAATCACATAGCGCTATAGACTACAAAACTCAAGCACAACTGAGGTGCGATACCATATATAAACCTCAAGAGCTATCCTGCTCACATAACAACATCGCAATGTGGAACCTCAACACATAGGAATTTATTAAGCCGTCTCACAACTCATACGGCACAATACATCATTACTTGGAATAGCTGATGAAAACATAACACCCCGACTGTTCCTCCATAGGGAACATTCTCTGAAATGAACACAACTGGCCTGATACAAGGCCATGTTCACAAATAAATCAATCCACCGATCTCAAGTCAATTTCTGATCGCACCAATTTGGCCAATGACCTTTCAAAGGTCCATGCTAACTTCTCTCTTCTCATAACACACAAGAACATCCATCATGACTGGAGCGAACCTCTACAGTCTATAACCCAACAAGCCGAGTGCCCTTCAGGCATAAATTCTCAAATTGATGACATTACCACAATCCTCATACTTGCTTAAATCTTTAGTCAATCAAGCGACTACATGTCACACTTACACAATCTTCCCGTGGGACACGCTCCCACAATCTTCTGAAATAAGTATCGAGTCCGTACCTTTAAAGCTTCGGATACACTAACGCTGAAAAGCGATCAAGAATCCTTACCAGGAGGCAAAGCCTTTTTCACAACACATCGACCTTAGGTGGCGCTGAAGACAATACCAATTTACTTTAATCATTCAACCACTTCCTTGCTCATCCGAGCCCGTGATATCCTTGCCAGCCCAAGCTACAACATTGATCTTTACTTCAAATTTCCATGCTACTTGCTGCACCCAATGTGCCAACATACGATAGAACACAATTTTTCATCATAACCCCGAAACCGTTGATATTTTACACTTTATCATATAAGAGTTTTTCACTTTACTCGCTTCAGGGGAACCATAGCAATACACAAGTAAATTCCCATAACTGTAGGATATGCAACCCTGCAAGTAGTGGTCCAAGCCACCATAGCCCTTTCGAAATCTGCTTTTACTTAACGATCCATAACAGAAGAATGCCCCTGATAAATCATCAATCACGGCGGCCGACAAACCTCACACGTACCGCCACAAATCAAATGCATAACTCGATCACTCTGAATGAACTGATCACAGACCCCAACATGCCAAATTCAACTATGGCTAATCAACCCACCTTCTTCCAATTCATCCTTGCTTGCCTTAGAAATAAGACTAACTCTATTCAACACATAATATACTCCATCTACACTCAATTCGAGTGACCTTGAATCACGAAACCATGATGTCTCAAATCTCATGAATTATTTCACATTTCTCAAATGCCATACCACAAGGTAGCACATCATAGAATATTCTGGGCACCTTCTCATAAGCTGCTACAGAGCTTGATTCTTAAATGTACATTAGGCTTGAAATCATTAGGCACCACATTTTAACTTCTGAATTCACTGGGACCATTATTGAGTGCCACCCGCTCTGACTTGGTCCCGAACATATCTCACTCCATAGATCTTATAACACACGAATACTCTCTCAGCGAGGCACCTGGCAAAAATCACTTTCTCTGAAATTTATATCCATACGAGGCATAAATCTTGAATCCTTTTTCCATGTCCGGACATGAGCCAATAAGGCCAACCATCGCATGCCTCCTACAATTCATTTGCTCGAATTACCACTTATGGTCTTTTCTCATAGCTGAAATAATCCATCAATATGCTAATAACAAGAAATCACGCAAGTAGTTAATCATACAGCCCAATCACAAGCGGTGGGACTCTCCCACTTAGCTTGAAGCCATTACTTCACCATTCTTGAGTTCGCCCGACCTTTTTACCTCTTATTGACATAACCTCGCACCATAAGTTATCAAAATTTCTCGGAATCTTCCTGTAAATCCCCATCTTTCATATTCTGAATCATTAACCACATTCGCATGACCGATCTCTTTGTTGAATAACCAATATAATTCTTTGCAGAAGCTTCGCCAACCACACGACCGCTAACCTGCTCACGGGGAATAACCTACTTAGGGGAATCACCTCCCGACATCTTCCCACGCTGCTGCACGGGGTACATTTACTATGACACCAATAGCCCATCTTGAGTCCGAGCTCACCTTCCAGCTGCACAAGTCCATTCGCTCTTTATGGACATCAGCTAAATGTGCGGCAACATCCTTTTAAATTTCAGGGTTATGCAGCACCCTCCTCCATTTCAAGCAGCTCCTTTTCGCCATATCAATCTTCTACCGCATAATAGCCCACACTTCACATCATACCCGCATGCTTCAATCACCAATCATTAAAAACCCTAATTCGATCCAAACTCACTTTAAGGCGCGTAGTCATCCTACTACCAAGCCCATATGCACACCCGCCACTCTCCCACTTTGGCGGAACTCATCTCCTTAATCGTTTACTCGACCTTGCCGCTTATACTCGGCCTTCTAAAAATTTTAAACACCACATGTCCTTCCTCATACTTTGCTGCTAAATTATTGACTCAAATAAAATCTATCTTCGCGGCACTTGAATCCATCATTGCTGCTAACTTTAAACCTTTCCAAAGGTCATATTTATCGAACCATCAACATTTGCAGTACTGATTCAGTCCAAAACTACCGCATTCCGCGATATCTGCTAGTTGCCTCTTCAATAGTATTTCATAATATTCCGCCATAAGGTGAATTGTAGTAGATTATAACATCGACGAACTTGGTACGTCCCAATAGGACCACGACACCCCACCGTAGAAGAAAAGCTCCACCGCGCTTGCAAATGCCAAGCCTCATTACTTTTATTAGCCCACATCTGACCATTCTTAATCTGACTGCCTTTTCCCCTGCCAGAAATAAAATACTGAATCCCTTGATTACACGCTGAGTAAACCTCCCTTCAATTCATCCACTGCCCCGACACGTGGGCAAACATCCTACCATTACAACAACACTACGGAAAATCGCTCATGAGCATCATGGCAACCTGTGCCTAGCCTCAAGGCTCTTGGAAGTTCTGTTACTGAGCTGAACAATAGAATATTCTCCCATAAAGCAACTATAATAGTCCAATCAACTATACCGAGAAAATCATCCCGCACCACATTTGTAGTGCCATTTAAATTCTTCAAATTCTCAATTTCTAACAAGCGCTCGCGTCGCATAAGATTGAGTAGGAAGGAATCAAAGGCATAAGCCTCAAAGGAATAGAACCGCACAATAAGGAAATCAAGAAGGGAAGTACTCCTAACAGCCTTGTAGCCTCCCAAGGATAAGTAAATACGTCTCCGTACCTATCCGCGAGACTCTACTAGACTTGCTCATGACTCGTGAGACCGACGAGAACTGTGACGACCCTGCCCATTGTCATGTGAGTTACCGCCCCGTTTCCCCCATATTATGTTGCTCTATGTTTCAATGTCAGTATTTGAGTTGATCGGATAGAATTGAATTGGTTTTAATTGGAAATGAGGCACTTAGCCTCTAAGAAGGAAGCTTGTTCTGGAAAAGTCAACCGGAAGTTGGCTATATAGTTAGAAGGCTCGGATAGGAATTCCGGTGATTTGGTTAGCTTCGGGGAATGATTTGTGACGTAGGAGTGCAATCGGAATTGATTTTGGAGGCTCGGTGTAGAATTAGGCTTGAATTGGCGAAGTTTGAA
>MU788181.1:0-11769 GCA_026770625.1 Nicotiana glauca
CGCCTTCCACCAGCCAAGGCGTATGAATTATATGCCTAGAATGTTCGCACAGCCAGAGGACGCCAGAGGATGGGTAGAATTATTTGAAAATCTGAGAGAAGACCAGGTACAGTGGATGTTTGAGTGGTTCCCCACGGATGAGTTCATTGTTCGATCCCGAGATGCACCATTTCTCATACTGATTGGCTTGAGGGGAACTTATCCTTACGTTCCTCTNGACAAGTTGGGAGAAAACAAATCATACCGAAGGTTGATAAGACAAGTCACCTCATGGCTGATTTCCAGGATGACGATAGCCCTCACCAATGCCAAGCTCAGCATTTGTGGCATTGCAAGATCGTTTTGGAGAAAGAATCCAATGAGCCAGATAGGTACCACGCTGGTTATGTGCCTCATTATTTGGGTTGGTTAGAAGACAATGGCATGGGTCAGCCAAGATCCGTTTGGGGTCACAGAATTATTGACGAGCATGCTGAAACACAGGCTAAGTATAACCAACTGCGCAAGAGAATACGAGAGTGTGAAAGTGAGCATCAGGAAATACAAGAAGCCCATCAGAAATTGATCGAGCAGTGGAAAGAAATGACTGTCAGCACCAACAACCGGTTAGGGTATTTGGAGCGGGGTCTAGTAGAGCTGGAAGGAAAGTTCATCAAGAGGATCGAAGACTGCCAAAACGTTGAAGGAAATGCAGGCGGACAGCTGGCCCGAGCCTACTTACTGCTAGGACTACGCGAGTTGGTGGAGCTGTTCGAGGGAAACAAGGATGCCAAATCTGGGGAAGGTCCTTCTGGGACCAAGTTGTTAGGAGTCCTTTATTTTGCCTTAATGATATAATAAGGCCAACGGCCACTAGTGACAGTTATTTTCTGTTATTTAGAGCCGTTTTGGATTCGTCTTATTTTTATCAATAAAATGAGGCATTTAGCATTATAAGTTCTACGAAACTATTTGTCGCTAGGCCTACCTCGGGCACAACGAGGCACCAAAATTAGGACGCGATTTATATTCTCGCACAATGTGTTTAAAAACTGCAATACTTTTTCCTCATAACCCACACTAACTTGTTACATTTTTTGTTTTCCTTTTATTTTTATTCCCCTCCCCAAAGGTTAGTTCGTGCATTCTGGCACCATCGGCATATTCCACAAGATCCAAGGTCCCTCCACCTTCTCCTCCTCCGAGTCCTGTCCGGAAAAAGAATAAAGGAAAAATGGAAAACACAAGTGCTAGAAAGGAGATTGAAAGGGAGGAAACTTCTCAGGGTACCCCAATTGCTAAGGGAACTGCTGCTCATCTTGAACAGAAATTGCTGAAATTCCAGGAAGAGTTGGACCAAGTTCAGAACTTGGCAAGCCTATCATTCTCTCTTGCTTCTCCTGATGTCAACACCCAGAATCCCGCACCTCCACAAAACACCCCGCAACCACAAATACAACCTACTCACGTCCAAACCTGCAACACATGCAACAATGCTCCATTACTCATCCCCGAGCCACTGAACTCCACAAATGACCATCTCCACAACACTCCTATTTACGTGGATACTGTGCCCCACTTCGCCCAACCCATCTCAAATGCACCTGAGTCTGATGACAAGGACTCCCTCATCAGGAACTTAGCGGCAGAATACAAGAAATTTACTAGCCGGGTCCAGGGCGTCGAAGGTAGCAAAGGCATTGAGGGGCTGAACTATGAAGACTTATGCATTCAGCCAGATGTGGAACTTCCGGAGGGGTACAAACCTCCCAAGTTTGAAATGTTCGATGGAACCGAAGATCCTAGAGTCCACCTGAGGACCTATTGCGACAAGTTAGTTGGGGTTGGAAAAGACGAGAAAATCCGCATGAAACTCTTCATGAGGAGCTTGAAGGGAGATGCGCTATCCTGGTATATCAGTCAGGACCCCAGGAAATGGACGAGTTGGGTAGGCATGGAATCAAACTTTATGGATAGATTCCGTTTCAATACGGAGAACGCACCGGATGTGTTCTACATACAAAATTTGAAGAAGAAGACCACCGAAACATTCCGCAAGTATGCTACTCATTGGAGGTCAGAAGCTGCAAAGGTCAGGCCAGCCCCGGAAGAAGAGCAAATGAATAGGTTCTTTGTCCAGGCTTAGGATCCCCAATATTACGAAAGGTTGATGCTGATCGAGGGTCAAAAGTTCTCTGATATCATCAAACTCGGAGAAAGAATCGAAAAGGGCATTAAGAATGGTATGGTAACAAATCTTGAAGCATTGCAAGCCACCAATAAAGCTTTACAAACTGGTGGCACGTCGAAGAAGAAAGATGTAAGTGTCGTGATGATCGCACAAAATACCACACTTACCCATCACCTCCACTTACATATCAAACTTTCCCAAACTACCAAGCACCCACACCCCTATATCCACCTCCCGTTTACCAGTCCTCTCCACCTCTCACATATCAACCCATCTCACCCAGATACTCTCAACCAGCACCTGTTTACCAAGCTTATAACGCTCAACCCTCTCACTATCAATCACCACCCACCCGTCAAAATTTTCCAAGACCCAGACCAAATTTTGACCGTAAACCTCCCAGACAATACACAGCCATCACAGAACCAATTGACCAGCTATATGAGAGACTCAAAGCTGCTGGTTACGTCACTCCTAGTCCAGCCAAAGCTCCAGAAAATCCCTCCCAGTGGGTCAACCCCAACAAGACCTGTGCGTATCACTCCGGCATGAAAGGACACACCCTGGACGAGTGCCGTTCGTTGAAAGATAAGATTCAGACCCTGATCGATAATAAGGTCATTGTATCAAAGGAGCCCACTCCTAATGTTCGTAATAACCCCCTTCCTGACCACAAAGGTGGAGACATTCATATTATCGAGATCAAGGATGATTGGGACCCCAAAGGGTCAATAGGTTTGATTGCTGAAGGGGATGAAACAAAGAAGCCGACAGTTACACTTAACCCAATTGTTGTGTAGAATCAGCCCTCCACGGATGATGAAGTGAGTATGTCTATGCCTCTTGAATTTGAAGCACCTCCTTCTGCAAAGGCATCCGGGCCAATCGAAGTTGAATTCGGAGTTCCAAAGGAACCTACACCCTTTGAAGTTGCTGTGTTACCACCAAAGGTGCCTATTCTAGTGGCAATGACTGAATGACACCATTCCACTCAAATGCCATACCATGGATTACACTGCCGAATCTAGGAGGAAAGGAAAGACAAAGACAAGAGAAACAATTGCCGCACAAGGAATGACTAGAACAGGGAGGGTCTACACCCCAGAGCACCTAGCTGAGTCTGGCAAGCAAGCCCCGGGATGTCCCATTGAGACAGGACCCGATGATCTTTGAAGGAAAATACAGGCTAAGGAGTACTCGGTCGCTGAACAGTTGAACAAAACACTGGCACATATATCTATCCTGGCTCTTCTGCAAAGTTCAGACACCCACAAGAATGCCTTAATGAAGATACTGAGCGAAGCCTACGTGCCCAGCAATATAACCGGGGGCGAGATGGCGAACATGGTGGGGCAAGTGTTGGAGAGCCACAAAATAACCTTCCATGAAGACGAATTGCCTCTAGAAGGCTTGGGCCACAACAAGGCACGTCACATCACCGTGGAGTGCGAAGATTATTTCATCACCAGGGTTCTGATCAATGGGGGATCAAGCCTCAACATCTGTCCACTTGTAACTCTCAAAACTTTGGGGAAAGGCCTACACGAGATCATAGACAGGGCTATCAATATCAAAGCCTTCGATGGATCCCAGAGATCTACTATTGGAGAAATCAGCCTGTGCTTGCAAATGGGACCAACATGGTTCGATGTCGACTTCCAAGTGATAGACGTCCCAATATCCTACAACTTGTTGTTAGGACGCCCCTGGATCCACGCTGCTGGAGCTGTAGCATCGACCCTGCATCAGGTGGTAAAGTTTGAATGTAACCACCAAGAGGTGATCATTCATGGTGATGGTAGTAACTCTATATATAGTCACCAGACCATCCCGATGATTGGAGGCAGAAGGAAAATAGGCGGAGAGACATATCACCATATCAAAAGGGTCAACGCTGTAGACAAAGACAAGTGGTGGGACAATATGATTGAAAGCATCCTGAATTGGTGTGGGTACGAGCCTGGAAAAGGGCTCGGTAAAAGTATTCAGGGGATCACAAAGCCCATCAAATTGAAAAAGCATGGCACTACCTTTGGCTTAGGGTATGATTATACTTGGAAAGAATTCCAGAACTGGTTACCACCATGGCGCGGCCCCTACTATCCATTGGAGTTTCCGATACCTAGCCTGGATCAAACCTTCCAGCCAGCAGATACTATATATGGGTCCGAAGAGGACGAAACATTGGCAGCCATGAAGAATTTGTTCCTAGAGGATGATGATATGGACTGTTGTGTTCTATTTGAGGAGGAGGGGGAGGAAGGACCTTCCATACAAGCCGCGAGCAAAGGAGACCGCCTCAGCAACTGGTCAATTAGGACCGTCAGAACCCAGAGGGCTTCGGGGTAGCAAGGCTAAGCAAAAGCAGCATGCATCTTATTTTTAGCTTACTAGTTGATTTTCTTTCCGCATTGTCTTTTATTTCGAAAAGAGCTCCGATGTTTCAAACAATTATGGATTTAATCAAAGCATTTCGGTTTATCATATATATCTTGCTTATTATTTTCTCTATCATTTACTTTATTTTATACATCATTACTATTACTTATCTTGACGATGAACCAATGACTGTGACTTGCAACGAAACAACGCAACAAAAGGACATAGACTCAGAAGAAGATGAAATACCCGAAGAGGTCGTCAGAGAGGTTGAGAATTTTGAGAATAGACCTAAGTCCAACCTGGAAGAAACTGAGGTCATTAATTTGGGAGATGCAGAAAATGTCAAAGAAACTCGCATCAGTGTTCACTTGTCGCCATCAGAAAAGGAGGAATATACGAAATTTTTGAAAGAATATGAGGACATATTTTCCTGGTCATATGATGATATGACTGGCCTCAGCATGACCATTGTAGCTCATAAGTTTCCAACAGATCCAGCTTGTCCGCAAGTAAAATAGAAGCTCAGGAAATTCAAACCCGACATAAGTTTGAAAATCAAAGAAGAGGTTACTAAGCAAGTCAAGGCTAAGGTTCTCAAAGTGGTCGAGTATCCAAAATGGTTAGCCAATATCGTGCTAGTACCAAAGAGGGACGGAAAGGTTAGAATCTGTGTCGACTACCGGGATCTTAAATGGGCCAGTCCCAAGGATGACTTCCCCTTGCCAAACATACACATTCTTATCGACAACTGCGCCAAGATAAGTTGCAATCTTTTGTTGATTGTTTCGCTGGTTATCATCAGATATGGATGGATGAGGAGGATGCAGAGAAAATGGCTTTCATCACGCCGTGGGGAATGTATTGCTACAAAATGATGCCATTTGGATTGAAGAATGCTGGCTCCACTTACATGAGACCCATGACTACTATCTTTCATGACATGGTACACAAGGAGATCAAGGTATATGTGGATGATGTCATCGTCAAATCCAAGAAAGCCACTAGTCATATGGAAGATCTGAGAAAGTTCTTCAACAAACTGAGAAGGTATAACCTGAAACTGAATCCCGCCAAGTGTGCATTCGGGGTTCCTGCCGGAAAACTACTAGGTTTCATCGTGAGTCGTCGAGGAATAGAATTGGACCCATCAAAGGTCAAATCCATCCAAGAATTTCCACCGCCAAAGAACAAGAAGGACGTGATGAGTTTCCTAGGGAGACTCAACTATATCAGCCGGTTCATAGCCCAGTCCACAGTCATTTGTGAGCCCACATTTAAAATGCTAAAGAAGGACGCTGCTACTAGATGGACCGACGATTGTTAGAAAGCCTTTGACAGAATCAAGGAGTACTTGTCAACGCCACCAGTCTTGGTTCCGCCCGAGCCAGGAAGGCCCTTATTGCTTTATCTTGCAGTTTTGGATGGAGCATTCGGTTGTGTTCTGGGACAACATGATGAGACGGGAAGAAAGGAGCAGGCCATCTACTACCTCAGTAAGAAGTTTACCCCGTACGAGGCCCGGTACTCCTTATTAGAGCGCACCTGTTGTGCTCTGACTTGGGTAGCTCAGAAATTGAGGCATTATTTCTGTGCCTACACCACTTATCTCATATCCAGGATGGACCCGCTGAAGTATATTTTCCAGAAGCCCACGCCCACTAGCAAGCTCGCCAAGTAGAAAATCTTGTTGAGTGAGTTCGACATTGTTTACGTGACTCAGAAAGCAATCAAGGGTCAAGCCATCACAGATCACCTTGCCGAGAACCCTATCGGCGGAGAATACGAACCCGTGATAATGTATTTTCTTGATGAAAAAGTGTCCTTTGTAGGAGAAGATATTGCGGAATCCTACGATGGTTGGAGGTTGTTTTTCGACGGGGCCGCCAATTTTAAAGGAGTTGGCATAGAGGCAGTCCTAGTATCAGAAACTGGCCAGCATTACCCGGTATCCGCCAAGCTCAGGTTTCCTTACACAAACAACATGGCTGAATATGAAGCTTGCATCCTGGGACTCAAGATGGCCGTTGACATGAACATTCAAGAGTTACTAGTGATCGGGGACTCAGACCTGCTCATACATCAAGTTCGAGAAGAATGGGCAACCAAAAACTCTAAGATACTTCCCTACTTGCATCACATACAGGAGTTAAGGAAAAGATTCACAAAGGCAGAATTTCAGCATGTCCCAAGGGTCCAGAACGAGTTCGCTGACGCATTGGCTACTTTGTCATCCATGATCCAACATCCAGACACGAATTTCATTGATCCCATTTCGGTAAAGATTTATGATCAGCCAGCTTATTATGCTCACATTGAGGAAGAAGCGGACGGAAAACCATGGTTCCACAACATCAAGGAGTACTTGACAATAGGAGAATATCCAGAACTTGCCAACGCCGCTCAGAAACGCACACTTCGGAGATTATCCAACAATTTCTTTCATAGTGGGGGAATCTTGTATAGGAGGACTCCCGATTTGGGTTTGTTAAGGCGTGTCGAAGCAAAGGAAGCAACCAGACTATTAGACGAAGTGCACGCAGGGACCTGCGGGCCACACATAAATGGTTTTGTCTTAGCAAAGAAGATACTCCGAGCAGGTTATTTTTGGATGACTATGGAAACAGACTGTATCCAATATGTTCGCAAATGCCATCGCTGTCAGATACATGCAGACATGATAAAGGTGCCTCCTAATGAGCTTACTGCAACAAGCTCACCGTGGCCATTTGCCGCCTGGGGGATGGATGTCATTGGACCTATCAAGCCTGCCGCTTCAAACGGACACAAATTTATCCTGGTGGCGATTGATTACTTTACTAAATGGATTGAAGCAACATCATACAAGGCAGTGACTAAGAAAGTTGTGGCAGATTTCGTCCGTGATCGTATTGTTTGCCGATTTGGGATTCCAGAATAAATCATCACCAATAATGGTTCCAATCTCAATAGCGACTTGATGAAAACAATGTGCGAGACGTTCAGGATCAAACACAAGAACTCTACAGCCTACATGCCTCAGATGAATGGAGCTGTAGAGGCGGCTAACAGGAATATCAAGAAGATACTAAGGAAGATGGTCGAAAGTCACAAACAATGGCATGAGAAGTTAGCATTTGCTTTGCTGGGATACCGCACCACAGTCCGCACATCAACCGGGGCAACTCCCTACATGCTAGTTTATGGTACAGAGGCGGTCACTCCAGCCGAGGTAGCAATTCCCTCCTTGAGAATCATACAAGAAGCAGAGTTGGACGACGCAGAATGGGTAAAGGGTCGCTACGAGCAGTTAGCCCTTATAGATGGGAAAAGGATGAATGCAGTTTGTCACGATCAGTTGTATCAGAATAGAATGTCCAGAGCCTTCAACAAGAGAGTTAAGCCAAGGAAGTTTACACCAGGGCAGATGGTGTTGAAGAAGATATTCCCACATCAAGATGAAGCTAATGGGAAGTTCTCTCCCAACTGGCAAGGTCCGTACATGGTTCACTGGGTTCTAACTGGAGGAGCCCTTATTCTTGTAGAAATGGACTGAGAAGTCTGGCCAAAGCCAATCAACTCAGATGTAGTGAAACAATATTATGTGTAATCACCTATGATTGCTTTATGATGTAATTTGAACTATGCCGACCTGATTCCCGTTTAAGAGGGGATACGTAGGCAGCCCTATGGGTTTGGTCACAATTTAATAAAAATCTCATTTCCCCCTATTATTGGAATTGGGACAGAATTTTGAGAACCCTCAAAATTTCGAAGTTGGTCTTCAGCCGCTCATCACCAAGGATGTCATCTCAATAAACTGGGGCAGAATTTTGAGGAAGACCCACAAAATTCCGAAGTCGATCTTGCATTCGTTCAGCGCAGCCGTTAGAAGTGCCAGCCTAGTAAACTGGGGCAGAATTTTGAGGGGGACCCTCAAAAATTCCGTAGCGAGAGAGGTTGCAGTGTTTTGAACCATGTTGCAGTCGTTGGTTCATTTAAACAAAACTATTTTCCACTTACGTTATATTTATTAAAACATGCATGACTATGACAACTGCTGTTTAGCAACGCTACCCCATTGATGCACGACGTCGGAAGCCACGGAAGAGTGAACTAACCTTTCCCCTTTACAAAACTCACAATTTTCTTAGGATGCAGGCACCAAAGTCACAAAGTTACCAAACGTGTTACGCAACCGCATCAAACTATTGCGCCTATGTGTATTTGCTATCTGCACGCAATGGCCCAGCAGCCGCAATATCACGATCAGCTATCAGCTAAGAATTTTTTGTTCTTACTATTCGCTTTATCTTATTGCATAAGGATACCTTTCTGCTTTCCAAGACTAAGCGTTGTCTCCATTTGCATTTCCCCGCATTGCATAAGGCTACCTTTCTGCCTTTCGAGACTAAGCGTTGTCTCCATCCTGCATTATCTGCATAAGGCTACCTTTCTGCCTTCCGAGACTAAGAGTTGTCTCCATCTGCATTTCCCCGTATTGCATAAGGCTACCTTTCTGCCTTTTGAGACTAAGCGTTGTCTCCATCCTGCATTATCTGCATAAGGCTACCTTTCTGCCTTCCGAGATTAAGCGTTGTCTCCATCTACATTTTCTTGCATTGCATAAGGCTACCTTTATGCCTTTCGAGACTAAGCGTTGTCTCCATCTGCATTTTCCTACATTAAGGCTACCTTTCTTCCTTCCGAGACTAAGCGTTGTCTCCATCCGCATTTCCTGCATTGCATAAGGCTACCTTTCTGCCTTCCGAGACTAAGCGTTGTCTCCATCCACGTTTCCTGCATTGCATAAGGCTACCTTCTGCCTTCCGAGGTTAAGCTCTACCTCCACTTGCCTGGCTGAAATATCGCCACCTTTACTTACATCTTGCAATCGGCTGAAATATCACTTGTTTTATTTAAATTTTTCTGTCAGCTGAAACATCGCCATTTACATTTCTTGCATCGGCTGAAGCATCGCCAAACGTTATTTAAATTTTTCTGTCGGCTGAAATATCGCCATTTACATTTCTTGCATGGCTGAAAAATTGCCACCTTTACTTACGTTTTGTATCAGCTGAAATATCGCCAAACCGCATTTAAATTTTCTGTCCGCTGAAATATCGCCATTTTACTCTTGCATCGGCTGAAACATCGCCTGTCTCATTTAAATTTCCGTCGGCTGGAATATTGCCATTTACGCTTTTGCATCGGCTGAAATACCGCCAAATCTTGCATTTCATGGGCTGAAATATCGCCAAACTATCCAAAGGCTTCATCGTTCGGAGACATCATCTTCATAGCCCGAGAACACCATGCCATGGCCCGAGGACTGTTGATACCCAATTGTTTCCTAAGTATTTTTATACCCGAATATTTCCAAAATAACCTATTTATGCATATATGAGCACTCCCAAGAGTTTTGGTACTTTACCAAATTTTAAATGATTTTAAACCAATTTATTGCCTATTTTTATACCATAAAATCCAATAATTATTCCCAAAACTATCATCTCGACAAATAGCTTATTTTTATTCTCATATTTATACCAAAATATGACTAACATGATTTTTGTACATTTTTACAAATTCACTTAATATTTTAAAAAAACAAAAACTAAGTTGCACATAATTGCAATATTAGCCCTTTTAAGATTTAATTGTAATTATATTTATAAAATTTACTCCTATATTTTTAATTCTATAATTATGTATTATTAACCATTTTAGTATGTTTGATTTACTTCCAGAAATTATTTTGCTATTTTTATAAATTAAACAAGGGAAAAGTGGCTATTTAAAAGCTAGCCCTTTTTGCATTTTCAGTTTTAACCGGAATTGAGCCCAATCTCAGCGCCAAACCTGAGCCCAATTCCCTAACCCAATTTAACCCAGTTACCTGACCCAATACCCAGTAAACCGACCCAACCCATAACCCTTTTAATCCTACCCTCTCCTTTTTAATCCCAAACGACCTAACCCTAACCTTCATTTCTCTCAGATAGCCGCCCCCAAACTCTCTCCTTCTCTCAAACTCTCCCTAGCACTCGAAACCCTAATCGCCTCCCTCGTCTTCTCCGATCAATCTCACCGGAGTCCATGGCTTCTCAGGCCATGGACGGACTGTGCTCACTTTCCTTCTCCCCCAAGCCTTGGTTATTCGAGATTTCAAGGTCTGACCTCGATGGTGTTCAAGAAGACCCTCCACAGATCTGTGGTTCTATGGCCTCTCCGACTGTGTTCCGACGTGTTCGAGCTTTAAGAGCCCAGCTATGGCTCAGATCTGTTTGAGACCAGACCCTTTCCAAGCCTTCTTATTTCTAGGGTTTCAAAGAAACCTAAGGCTATTCGAGGTTTTTCTGTTTGTTTTCTCTTAGATCTATGCTATATCTGTGCTATATTTGATATTTCAAGGGTTATCCCCAATTTTGTTTTTTCTTTTCTTTTAAAATCATTTGATTTTCAAACTGGGGTTTCTGGAAAAACTTTCTGATTCTTTCTTCTCTTTTCTTTATGTTTGTTTCATCTGTGTTTATCTCGTATGTTTCCCCTATGCTACACACGTATTTGATCTTTCGCTTTTTCTTTCTGTTATGCATGGTCCTTCTATGCTTTGCATCTGTCCTGTGCCTTTAGCCTAAGCTCGCATAATTATCTCTACTATGTGATTTTTATTGTATGTATCTCCTACTGGGTTCTTTATGTTTGCTTGCTTTATCAGATTTTTACTAAGTTCTTCCTAAGCATGCTCCATCTACTGTTTTCCTAAACCTGTATCGCTTTTTTGCTTCTAAACTTGTTTGAGTAACAAGCTTTTCCCGAATGTATTCCCTACGTTTCAAACTTGCTGTTTGTTTAAGAAAGAGACTACTAAGTCCATTCTATTAGTTGTTTTCTCATCTATGCATCTGATTCGAGTCAGAAACCCTAGTATTTGGGAGGTTTTTGACAAGCTTGACCTTGTGTTTGGACTAGGGTTTGTGAGCACGTGATTTTTGCCCCAAGCAAATTGTTCCAAAATATAGGCAAAAATAATTTTTGAATTTGTGTGGCAATTTATTGATAATTGTTTGATTAATAATAACTCATGAAAAAGTAGAAATACTAGGACTTTTTCTAATTTTTGAAAAGGAAAACAAAACAAAGAAAATCAAATATTCATCTATTTTGTATTAATTAGAAAATACCAAAAAAAATAGAAATTAATTACTCTTTAATTTTAGAAAAATCAGAAAATTAAA
>MU788189.1:0-31598 GCA_026770625.1 Nicotiana glauca
TCTTCAAAAATTAAAGATTACTAATAATATGTAAACCAAACTTAAACATACTAGGTCGTGTATGAAAATATATATAAATAAGTTCAATATGACATGCTTACGTTTTGAAAATAGTAGTTGTATTTTTAATTTAAATTAATAAGTACTATAATGTACTTTAAGTTAATTATTTGAATTAGTTGAATACATATTGTAAATTTATACACATTAAATTACAAAACCAATTACAATACTCGAAAAGCAAAACATATATAAGATAAATTTATATATTAAAATAAATTAAAATAAATTATATATATTTATTCCTAAGTAATTTAAGGTAGTAGTTAAAATAGCTAAAAGAAACATAGTGAGCGAAAGATATAAATTGATATTCCTCATTGAATTAGCTATACAAAATCAATATTCTTTGTTGAAATAAATTTACAAATTTATTTTAATTAAAAAATAAAATTTATATAATTTTTTAAAAGTTTTATACTCATTTAGATAGGTTATACGCGCAACGCGTGTACCGAAAGACTAGTTATATTAAAAGCACGAATGCCCTTGTCAAAATGGCGTTCACCCTTTTTACCTTTTAAAAATAGAGTTCATACTGGACAAGATAGTCATTTGAATATTTTAATAATATTTATGACTTTAAAATCAAATCAAATTTTTCCTAAATTTTTGGACTTAAAATCAATTAAGATTTTATATTATATAAAGTTTCCTTACTTAACATAACTCTAAACTGATACGTTTCTTTGCTCGATTTATTACTAAAGCTTAATAAAATCCTACTTTAGGTTAGAAAACCATCTATAAAAGAATCATAAGAATGAATGAAAAGATTTGTGAGTTCTGCCACAACTAACAAATCTATTGCTTATCAGATTAGACTCTCAATTATGTTGCTTTACCGACTTTAACCAGGTTCGATTCTCCGCTTGATATCAAACTAACTTGGGATATTCGACGTTTTAGTTTATAAATTTGATTATTCATTCTTTGTTCGTTGCGATTCATGTGGGTTTTCAAGGATCTATGTTACCTATTCGTATACCTCATGGTTTTAATGGATCTATGTTTCTATAATTTTTTTATGTTTCTGTATTCTTGGGAAGAGGTGATTAGGCAGGACATGACAAGAATGCGGATTTCCGAGGACATGGCTCTTGATAGGAAAGTCTGGAGATCTAGTATTAGGGTTGTAGGATAGGGGCTTCTAGAGCTTTTCGTACTTCTTTACCGGGGCTAGGTGAGGTTTGGTAGGGCCCTCCATAGATGTCTTGAGTTTTGTATCGTGCTCCCTAAGGTAGTTACTGTTGGATGTTATTGCATGCCTTTCAATTTATGGTTTTATGGGTAGCTAACTGTTTATGCGATTTTTGCTGGAGTCACTAATGCTATTTTGTTTTTCCTTTTCTTTCTGCTCCTCTTTCTCTTCCCTTTCTCCTGAGCCGAGAGTCGATTGGAAACTTATATTGTAACTTATATTGTAAGTGTAATATTCATCTTTAAGTTTTATAGTAGATTATAGATCTTACTTTTTTTATGAATGATTATTTGTAGATTTTTGTTGGATGACCTAATAGTATAAATATATTTTCTAAAATATTGGTATATTCAAGTTATACTCGTGTTCAACTAAAATTCTTTTATCTCCAATTTAGTTCTATGCTAATGCCGGATTTTTTTTTTTTTTTTAGAAATTTGTGATTCCTTTCCGACATGCTTCTGATCAACTTTATTAGTTGAATATTATCTATTTGATGCTTTCTTACATTGTTTGTTAGAGAAAACATATAACAGAGATAAAATAAATAAGAGCCATTCCTAATATGCGGAATAGCTTTTAAGATCGCATTCATTGTTCGTCTAATAACTACTAGCATTAAATCAGGCTAATGCTGCTAGAAGTATATTTTATACGTGAAAGATCAATAATCTCTCAAATTTCATATTGATGTGTTTATTCGTTTATCCTCATGTTTATTATTCGAGCTAATTGATAATTTTTTGGCAACTCTTTTTGAAAAGTTGTACGCAAAATTTTTTAAGCTATATTAAAAATGTGGCCATGATAAAATAATGTAAATGTTGTTGTCATGATAAAATACGTAAACAGTAGAAAGGAAAGGAACCTGTAAACTAAATTAATATATTGGTCATGTGTTGTTCACAAGCAATTTGAGTTGAAGTGCTAAGTCGGTTAATGACATTGATGTTTCACACCATGTTCTATTTTTAACAGTAATTGATCACATACTTAATTAAATTATTTTTCTCAAATAAATGGTCTTAGAATGTATGTGGTGTAAATTTTATTTCGTTATATAAGTTTCATAATTGTAACATCGATTTATTTTGTTGATATTATCTAATGATAATATTTATCTAATGATAATATTTGAATTCAATATAAAGTCTACTTGATCATGGTAAGCCTTACGGTCTTACCGTAATCATGCGAACATATTTAGCTTTTTGTTGAGCTAAAACATTCTTTGTTCATTATAACTAAAGCTAAAGTCTACATATTAGAACAATTTTATAATCTTAGTAAATTTTAAAGTCTTGCATATTAGGATTTTATGTATAGTCTAAATAAGGAAAGATATAATAAAAAGATTATAGTTGACATAAAAATTTAAATACTAAAAAAATAGTTAAATGATAATTTTGTCCAGTATAAAATATATTTTTAACAGATAAAAAAAATTGTCAATATTTTTTTTTACAATATCTTAATTTTGGGCGTTAGGTGAAAAAATAAGAAAGATTGGTTAGTTAGTTGATCCTATTTTATGTCTTCTATAATTACATATGAATATATAGTTTTTCAAAAAAAAAAAAAAAACTCTTAATCTTCAAGGATATGTGTAATAATAATAAAAAGAGTATGATAACCTCAGAAATTAAGTAATAAAATTATAAAACTAAAATAAATTTTAAGTTAAATTTATTGATTAAGACAATTGTTCGACTTATGCAGGGATAAATTTCTTACATTATTGAGTTACCTAAATAGGATCAACAATCATCATTTTTAAAAATTTAAACTTTTTCGTTAAATTCTGCCTTATACACAAATTTTAAATATAACATTTATGTAATATTTTAAAATTTTAACTTATTAAGATAAGGTACACGTGTTAGGATACACGCTAATTTATAACAAATACAATTCAATGCTACATTATATTTTTCTACACTATTTACGAAGCATCATCATACAAAAATCACTGAGCGTTGGTCAATGAATGTCTTAGGAATTATGTGAAAATATTATTATTCGCGTTAAGATTATGTGAGCTCTTTTAATTGAAGGACGGAAACTAGATGGAGCTTCCAAAAGTTTAATTAATTTCGATACACAACCTAAGCTTAAACTATTTAATCGGAATTAATTCTATATATTCAAATTAAACTTGATCAAGAGCATGTTTGGAAAGCCACATAGGAATTAGATTTGGGTGTAATTACACAGTTTGACATGTTTGTTTCGCCAAGTAATTGCTTGGTCAGCCTGGAATTGGGTGTAATTGGAGGGGTATAATTACACTCTCCAATTCTCAAGGGGGAGTTGAAAATTAGTGGTAACTACACTGTGTAATTACAGAGTTATTTTTTATTTTAATTTATTTTCTTTATAACTTTTTATTTCTATTATTTTAATTTTTAAAATTTTATTTTTACTTTTTAATTTCTTTTAAAATATATTTTTCTTTGTACATTATTTATCTTTTATTTCTCTTACTTTATTTTTTGTTATTTCATGCAATTGCTTATATTTTATTTTTATTTATTTTATTATTCTATTTTTGAAACTACACCTCCTAATATTATAAATAATGAGTCATTTACAAACTTATCATATAACGAGTGATGTAGTTAAAGTGGAATTTCATTATTGAATGTGGTTATAAACTTATTATGTTTCCTAATCTAAAATTATAGTGGAACTTAGTATTATTATGTTGGAATTTGACAAATACTAAGTATTTTTTTTTTGAATTTTAAAATTGTGTTATATTCATGGTTCTAATTTACTTATTTTAGTAGTATTGGCTCACGTCGCATGTAGTTCATTTTTTAGGTAGAATTGATAGATAAGTTTTGTCAAACATTTGAATAATGTTATGATATTATATTTATAAATATTAATTTATTTTATCAAATATGAATTCCATGATGTTCTTACAAAAAAACGTATATTTTTAATTTTTGTATGTATCTAAATTAAATATTATTAATTTAAAATATATACATAAATTACTTTTACAACATTAGATATAAATATATGATTACTTATTAATGTATATTCACGAAAAATATACATCTTAAATACCAAATATAATATCATTTATACTTATAAAAATTTATAGGCATATATTTATTATATTAACTTTTAAGTTTTGATAATTACTTAATTTAAAATTTAATTTAACTGTGTAATTACACTTGTGTAACCAAACAGTAAACTTGTAAATTACACTATGACAAACAAACATGTCGTCGTAATTACACAACTGAGTAATTACTAGGTTGTGTAATTACTACCCTAATAATTATAGCAATTCTAATTACATGGTGACTTTCCAAACAGACTCAAGTGTGTTTCCCATATTTTGGCCCAAGGAAAATAGCTTTTTAGTTAAATGTTCCACTTGTAATAAATTAGCCAACTCGTTCTAGAGTTATTATTGATATTCCTATTAATAATGCAGATAGATAGTTATTAATCTAACTGTATCTACGGCCACGTTTATTCCCGCTCATTTCCACGTTAATCAGTTTTTCAAATTAAACCACCTCCACCAATGCACGACGAGGGCCACTTTCCGTCTCCACGTCACACCATCCTCATTCAAATAAAGCCCACTCTCCTCCAAATATTTCTCACAAAATACAATAATTTATTAACTTGAAAAATGAAACTCTGAAAATTCAAACGCCTCCATTGATTCTCACCTCTCAGCAGTTCTCCTTTGTCTTAAAGTTTTTCTCACTGAGAATTTTAGCTGCACATATATATATACTTGAAGAACAGCTGCACCGTACACATATAATCGTATTACTGATTTTTCTTTAAGCAGAGTGAGGCGTTTCAATGGCGGCTTCTTCGTCTAGAGGGATAAGTAGCTCGCCGTTTCACTACCGTAAGTCATCGGGTCCGTACTCGTCTACTTCGTCCCCATCATCTTTCATGAACGGTAGGTTCATGCCGAAATCATGTTCGTCCACGGCGACGCCTTTTTTTGGCTCTGGAACTGGCTTCAGCTCCAAATCCACGACTCCGAGCCGGAACCGGACTGATTCGGCGTATTCACGAGGTTACGGAAATCGTACGCCGGTCAATTTTCAGTCAATGGAGGAGTTGATTGCTGAGCCAGTGGATATGTCCAGAGCGGGAGAGAGTATTTCGGTCACAGTTAGGTTTCGGCCAATGAGGTAGATGCTACATCTGCTTGAATTGATTTCAGTTTTCGGAATTTGAGTTTCCTATTGTAGGGTTTGAGCTTGGAATTACGGTGATTTTTCGTGACAGCGAACGAGAATATAACAAAGGCGATGAAATTGCTTGGTATGCTGATGGTGATAAAATTGTACGGAACGAGTATAATGCTGCAACAGCTTTTGCATTTGGTACTATTCTAGTCAATTGTATATTCTATTTGGGAATGGTTTGATATTTCACTTGTTTGGAGGAGATTCACTTATATATTTGCTTTGGATGATCGGCAGATAGAGTTTTTGGACCTGATACATGTACACAGGAGGTTTATGAAATTGCTGCTCGACCTGTGGTAAAGGCTGCAATGGAGGGCGTAAACGGTATGATACTTACTTTCATGTTGTTAAGGCTAGAAAACAGTTGCATTTTTAGGCTAAATGGAATGGAGTGTCATTATGTGAGTTCAAGGGCCATGCTCCTTGAAGATTAATTTGTGCAAAGTGATGCTTAGTTGACATCGAATATATTCGGAGTAGTTGAGTGCTAATTTTATCATATATCCTCCCAATGTGCTGACCTGAAATAGGTTCTTGAAACCATCGAGCTATCATGTTGAGCTGATCATTTATGTGTTGCAAGTTGCATTTGCAAATGTAATTCTTTCAATACTTAGCTTTTGTAATTTGACACTAGGCCTGCTGTGTGTGCAGGCACAGTATTTGCTTATGGTGTTACAAGTAGTGGAAAGACACACACTATGCATGTAAGTCAATATATCCTTTGTGCAATCTTCTTTTTCCCTTAAATCGGGAAAGTGCTTTTGACGCTTTTGTAACATCCTCAAACAAACAGTTTAGAAGTATTTAATTGCTAGCAACTGACAAAATTTTAGTCTTAAGTCGAATGTGTTAGCTTTATAGTTATATAGTCAAATTCGCACTTCAAGTCGGTATTTAAATTTTTCTTCAATTGAAATTTTGTGTCCCCCCTCCCCAGAAACCTACCAACAACAGCAAAGCTTTTGTTATCTTAATGTTGGATTTTTGTTTACAGGGTGATCAAAGTTCTCCAGGTATAATTGCGCTCGCAATAAAGGATGTTTTTAGCATTATTCAAGATGTAAGCGAGCTTACAATTAACAGATTCTGAAATTTTGATAATGCACCTCTCTAGTATGACACTCTAGAGCTCTATCAGTCTATAGCCCTTTTCTTGAAAAAAAAATCCTCCATTATCTTTTGTTATTGCTAATTATTGAAACCTGCCTTTCAGACTCCTGGGCGTGAATTCTTACTTCGTGTATCATATCTTGAAATCTATAATGAGGTTAGTAGTGGACATCAGCAGATGCTTTCGTATATGTGGACAGTAGTGCATGCTAGAAAGATTAACGGCTATATTCTTTACCAGATGCTCATGCATGTATAAGCATCTTTGTTGCATTTTTGGTATCCTGTTTATATTCTGAGCTCATCTGATATGTGTGATTCATCATACCTGCAGCCTAGAACTTCTTTTATACAATATGGAAAATTTGATCGTAGATTTAGCATCTTTCTTATGAACTTGTTGCTTCAACTCTTTCTAATTTCTTGTACTAATTCATGAGCATCTCTATTTAGGCATTCGTCATCTCATCCATGTTAAAATCCTTTACTAAATCTAGCTAGAAATCATGTGCATGCTCTTCTTGTTCATGTTGTCAGGTTATCAATGACTTGCTGGATCCAACAGGACAGAATTTGCGTATTAGGGAAGACACCCAGGTTTTTATATAATACTACTACTTTTGCTACTTCTCCAAAGTTAATTCCACTTTCTCCGCAACTTATGTTTCTGGTTAGTTTCATCTTTCTTTCTATATGTTTGTCGATAAACAAGTATATTGTTTTTATGAGAGGAATCAAAAAATAGCTCTATCTCCTATGGGCTATTGACAACCATTTCAGTAAATTTTAAAATATGTTTCCTACATGTTGTCACATGCTTAAGTCTTGATGTTATCAGACAAAATTTCACCAAACATATTAACACCTGTTTAACTATGACATGTGTCAAGAAAGAAACAAAATCTAGCATTCTTTATGTTACCTGAAGTATAAAAAACCTATTATTACCTAGCAGCAAGCCAGCAACTGCAGGTGGTGTTTTCAGTGTGTAGTTGTTCTACTAGATAACAGATATTCATGTTTCTCTATCATAGTTCATGATTCTAATGCTGCTGTATGGTTCTTAATTCTTTATTCTTGCAATTCTGCAGGGTACTTATGTTGAAGGTATAAAGGAGGAAGTTGTTTTGTCACCTGGGCATGCTCTTTCTTTTATTGCTGCTGGGGAAGGTAACTGTTGAATCTGTTCTTGTTCTTTGTCCGATAGTCACATCTATTCATAGCCAATGTTTTGTGCATCCTGATACTAATTATATTCTTACTGTTGCAGAGCACCGCCACGTTGGTTCAAATAATTTTAATCTGTTTAGTAGCCGCAGTCACACAATATTCACCTTGGTTAGTGGATCAGATATTCACTTCGATCCATACATTTCTTTGGTTGATCTGAAATTCTTCTTATTTTCTGCACTAAGTAAGCATGAATTTTAACTCCTCACAGCCAGCATTAAAAATCAGTTTTTTGGTCAGCTGAAGGCTTAATTGTTTCAGTTCAAGTTATTACTATTGGGTTCAAACAAAAGTTTCTGGGAAGTTACTGCCGCTGTTACTCTTTATGTTTAAGAGGTCTTCTAAAAACAACTGAGACATTTTAGAGCTTTCAAATGCCTTGAGGATTTTAGCAGAGAGTATTGGTACTAACAGGTTATGCATTTTGATGAGGCAATGCGCTTTAGAGTGACTGAATTTGGTTCACATTGTTGGAATAGCTTTATTGTGTTTCCCTAGTGGGCTGTGGTTAATTTCTGTTTCTTAACTCCTATCCCTAGCAGTTTTAAGTTTTGCTACTGGTAATTGGCGATGGGATTTATTTGTCAAGTCTGACAGTTTTCCCTTTCTCTACACATTTTGCAGATGATTGAAAGTAGTGCCCATGGTGATGAATATGATGGTGTGATCTTCTCACAGCTTGTATGGTTTCTTGCACTATTTGCTCAGCATTGAAAATATTAACTGTTGAATGATACCAGCTAATATTAATGTGTTTTGTTCCACAGAACTTGATTGATCTAGCTGGATCTGAGAGCTCTAAAACTGAAACTACAGGATTACGACGAAAAGAAGGCTCATACATAAACAAAAGTCTCCTGACTCTTGGAACTGTAAGTATTTAGAAACAATTGTTGACAGTTTGTGTAAGTAGGTTTCCCATAAAAGTTGCATAATGACATTTGATAGTGTTCTGATTGACTTCTTCCTTACCTACCAGCACACTCGATCAGTTATCTATGTTCTTTCTTGAGCTCGATGAGTATTAGATGAATTTCTACTTCTGGGTTTATTTCAGTCTGACACATTGACTTTTCTCTGATGTGTTAAGGTCATTGGAAAATTAAGTGAAGGGAAGGCATCTCATGTTCCGTATCGAGATTCTAAACTTACTCGCCTACTACAATCTTCACTTAGTGGGCATGGACATGTTTCTGTAAGTGCAATTAAGCACATGTCGTGCATATCAATTTATTGACCATTTGAAACTGCTCTCTTATCCTATTGGATGTGCATCCCTTGCTTCTTAGTCTTTGGTGTCAGACATTTTTGCATCTATGCTGCTTGGTATGAAGTGCATTGAAGAGATGACTAATCTCCTGCTTCTTGTTGATTATAGCTCATATGCACTGTTACTCCTGCTTCAAGCAATATGGAAGAAACCCATAATACTTTAAAGTTTGCAAGCAGGGCTAAGCGTGTTGAGATTTATGCATCACGCAACAAGGTTTGCCCGTCTGCATCACTTCCGCTTTATGGAATTGCAGTAGGGAAGGCTGAATACTCATATATCTTTCTTTCAGATTATTGATGAGAAGTCACTGATTAAGAAATATCAGAAAGAAATATCTTGTCTCAAGCAAGAGCTTGATCAGCTAAGAAGGGGGATGCTTGTAGGAGTCAATCATGAAGAACTTATGACCCTGAAACAGCAGGTATGCATTCAAGTCAAACGATTTGGCAAACTCTGTCTACAGCTTGAGGTCAAATATGTCACATACAACTGATGCCATGTTCGAGGATGCCTGTACTTAGATTCTAAGATATTTTCTTTGGATGTACTCCGTCTGTTTAATTTATATGGCGGTGTTTGTCTCGGCGCAAAGTTTAAGAAAGATAAAAGATTTTTGACTCATAAGCTAAAACAATTAACATTCCCAAATTACCCTTTGTATCTTGTGGTCAAAAAGTGTCAGGTCGATTCCACAATGGCATGTCATTAAGGGAAAAAGGAAAAGTTTAAAATTAATGAGTTCCAGGCATGAAAAGGTGTCGATTTCCCTGGAATGGACCAAAAAGAAAAACTGCTATGTGAATTGGAACATAGGATATAATTGGTTCTGTATTTTGTTATTATTAACCATCTTTTCACAGTTGGAAGAGGGACAAGTGAAGATGCAGTCAAGATTGGAGGAGGAGGAGGATGCCAAGGCTGCTCTACTGAGCCGGATACAGAAGCTAACTAAACTGATCCTTGTTTCTTCAAAGAATTCAATTCCTGGGTATTTGGGGGATGTTGCTGTACTTCAGAGGAGTCAGTCTGCTTCTGAAGATGATGTAGGCCGCCCTCTCTATTTATCTTGAGTTATCTATTTGCTGTTCTTTGCCCACTAGAACTCTGGTTATCGTTTCTGAATTTGGATTTTAGATGCATCAAATGAATTGTGATTTTCACAGGACTTTCTCGTAGTACTTATTACCAGTGTTCATATTATCTTACATAAAGATTTTAACACTGTCACTGTTCATATTATCTTACATAGAGATTTTAACACTGTCACTCCCCTTCAAGAGTGTAAATTAAGCTTCTCTTGTCTCTTTTTCTTTGTGATTACTATTTACGTGCAAATTTTCTGGCATCGATGTTGATCCAGATAATGGAATCTGTTTTCACATACAGATTCGCAGAAATATCGCCTGATATAAATTTAGAATCAATTTTCCAAAATGATCTTTTATCTTTCACCTGCAAATATAAAGTCTGTTTCCTAAATTGATCCTTTATTTCACCTTTCCAACAGAAGTTGGATGGTTCTGTGCTCGTTGGCAGCGAGAATCAGAGAGATCCTTCATCAGAGACTTCTGATGTCAAACACAGAAGATCTTCAAGCAAGTGGAATGATGATATCTCCCAGGCCGGAAGTACGATTACTGAATCAACTCAGGCGGGTGAACTTATCAGTAGTTCTTCCTGTGGTTCAAAGCTGCCCATAGTATGATTCTTCCCAGTCCTTAATATCCTCTAAACGAGGAGACTTCATTTGTTCTTAATTCCACTTCCTATTTATTGCATATGACTGTTAATCTTCTGTAAGAATCAAAGGATTTGTCGGTTGCTATTTGAAGTTGTTATTTTTTAATCCAGATGTAGTTAAGTTTACTCTGAATAGCCCACTAAGGTCTTTGACTTTGCATGGAGTTTGATTTTTTGATATCTATTTTTTTTTCCAAGTATTGAATTTTCAAACTTTCTTGGATACGTACATTTTATCATTCTCCAATGTTGTCTCAGGATAGAGAAGTTAATACTTTTCTTTCAAATCTAGTTTTTCCCATTAAGATTATTTTTTTTGAATGTCTAATTCTTATATATTGGAATACTTTTCCATTGCATATCAAATGTTAATTCCTTCCAACTTTTAATGTTTTATTTGTCTTTCTGGTTTTAATATAGAAAGGAGTTCCAATGTCAGATCAGATGGACCTCCTAGTTGAGCAAGTCAAGATGCTTGCTGGAGAGATTGCATTTAGTACGAGTACATTGAAACGAATGATGGAGCAGTCTGCGAATGATCCTGAGAATTCAAAAATTCGTACTGAAGTAAGCTTTATTTTGTCTTTGTGGACTGAATCCTTTATACATATGATGGTTAGTAATATGATGGATGTGTGTATGGCTGCTATAGCCATATATTGGGTCTCTCTTTGAATAATCTGCAGCTATATTTTGCAGTCAATAATCTTATCTCAAAATTCGCGAACAGTTTAGATATATTTTTGGAATTCAAATGAATTTGTAATTGATGCTTCCTCAAAATTCAAGGCACGGTATTGGTACATCTACTTGTGAAACATATCCAGCTCTAGTGTCTTCAATAGTTTCTAATCCTCAAAATCGCTAGGCATGTTTAATGCTTGATGGGTTTGTAGGATTTTGTTGTTATGATTTTCATGAAAACAATTTATTGTTCTTCTGTAAATTGATGTCTCCTGTTTTTAAGATTTTTATTCACCGTAATGCCTAAACTTGTGACAGATTCAGAGTTTGGAGTGTGACATTCAAGAAAAGAGAGAGCAGATGAGGATCTTAGAACAGCGCATTGTTGAAATTGGTGAAGCATCAATCACCAGTGCATCTTTAGTTGAAATGCAGCAGGTGATGTCACATCATTCTTTTTTCAACCTCATAGGTTTTCTCTTTAATGGTGATTTGTGGTTGTCTCATAGTTTTTCTGTCTTCTGCCAGACTTCGCTGAAGCTGATGACACAATGTAGTGAACAGGGCTTTGAGCTTGAGGTTGGTAACCAGATTAGTCCTTCCTTGATTTGCACCAATTCAATTATTTTAAAATCAAATCTAAAGAATTTTCCTTTTTATCACAGTGCGGAACATCTATTATATAAAGTTATTTAGAATTTGTCGTTCGAATGCAGATAAAATCAGCAGACAATCGGATTCTTCAGGAAGAGCTGCAGAACAAGGTGAAAAAACACCATTATTTATTCTTGTTAATAATCAAAATGGTAGTCACTTTAATGTTGTCGGCCCGCCAATTGTGGATGTCCAGGATTAATGGGGCTGTCATTTCTTATGTGTTTCAGTGTTTAGAGAACAAGGAACTGAAGGAAACTATTTGTAATCTTGAGCAGCAGCTAGCCATACTGAAGGTGGAAAAGTCATACCCCTCATCAGAACAACAGGGTGTATCAGACGAGTATATTGATGACCTTAAGAAGAAAATTCAGTTGCAGGTGATTTATATACGTCAGCTCAGGATTAACTGATTTTGCGTTTGTCTATTGCACTGGTTCTCGTTTATATGGCATCTTTTGGCAGTGGTGATATATGAAGAACTGAGACCAAATTTTATTTTCTTTATTTTCATGAAGATGGTCTCCTGCAGGGGAGGGGTTTGCTGGAGCATATCACTGTTTAGTTAACTGAGCTAAGAGATGCTGAGCAGAGGACTCATATGAATCCTTAGTGCCTCTATAGTCTACAGATACATTGAGAATTCAAACTCTTAAGACCTATCGAATTGTTTTATTACTTCCTTTATATAAAGCCGTGCAAATGCATTTTATGAATGAATAGTCTAAGATTTTTTAACTTAGGAATTTAAATTATTGGAGATGCTTAGTCTTTTACCTTTTGTTCTGTTCTATATAAACATACTGAACTTGGTGCTGCGGTATGGAGCCTAGACACATGATCATTTTGATCTTTCAATATCTCTTGGTTAATCTTTCTATGTTAGATTTGTATTTGACTAATGGCTTTACCTGCATGAAAGCAAGTATTACTAGGCATTTCTATCAGAGTTCTTCAATCTGCCATTAGTGTGACATATACAGCAATTAAAGGACTACATCTCTCTAACTCTGCCTATTTAGCTTTCTTGTGCCTACAGATACTTTTATGTGACTGCATTTTCCTTAAATGTGTCCTTATCATGGTTCTGATAAGTTTGTTGCTTGAGCAGGATATTGATAATGATAAGTTGAAGTTGGAACTTGTTCAGAGTGTAGAGGAGAACAGTGGATTGCGAGTACAGAACCAGAAATTGTCTGAAGAAGCCTCATATGCAAAAGAATTGGCATCTGCTGCTGCAGCAGAACTGAAAAATTTGGCTGGTGAAGTGACAAAGCTATCGATACAGAATACAAAACTCGAGAAAGAGTTGTTGGCTGCTCGCCAAATAGTGAATTCTAGGAATTCCACTGCACAAACTGGTAGTGCTCGCTCCGGAAAGCATGGTGAAAGCCTATGGCAAGGACGTAGAGGTCGGGTTTCTGGACGAGAAATTGAAATTGCTGGAGTTGTTCGTGATGGGTTTGGCACATGGAATCTGGATCCTGAAGATTTAAAAATGGAGTTGCAGGCAAGAAAACAATGTGAGGCAGCTCTGGAGGCTGCTTTGGTTGAGAAGGAAATACTGGAAGATGAGTACAAGAAAAGGGTTGAAGAGGGAAAAAAAAGGGAGGCAGCTCTGGAAAATGATTTAGCAAATATGTGGGTGCTCATTGCTCAGCTTAGGAAAGAGAATGGTGCCATGCAAGATTTAAAGACAGTAGCAGAAAAGCAGAATATTCGACGAGACAATAGGAATGATCCAAAAATGAATGATAGTGAGTACGGTGACCCCATCCTCGATGATGGCCGGACCATGGATCATGCAACTGCAGTTGCAGAGATTCTCAAGGAAGACATTCTTGTTGCCCGCTTGAAGGTAATTCTGTTTATCCTTTATTGCCACTTAGCACTTGTATCTTGTCACATGTATGTAATGGGCACGTCCTTGTCATTTGTCTGAGTTGAAGCTCTGTATGCAAGCTTTCCTTTACCTTTCCCTCTCTATGTAGGATGGTCATTTTTGTCTTTTAGTTGTAAAACAAGTGTGAGATAGACTTCAGATCCAGGAAGATATGCAAGCTTTCTGGAAGATGAAGGTTGTTTGATTTTAGTATAGAACACCGGAGGGGGTGGGGAGAGTAAGTGTCCAACATCCGTAAGTCACAGGATTAATATACTTTTACTTATTCCATCCGTCCCACTTTATGTCTTGTATTTGACTGATGATGGCGTTTAAGAAGTCAATATGACTTATATATGGTTTTAATGATAACAGGAGAAAATATTAAAGTAATGGTTGAAAAGTAGCTGGGCGGGGAAGATTCGCATCAAAGATTAAAATTTGGATACTGTAATGAATTTTTATTCCTGAAAGTTGTGTAGAAATGGAATTGTATCGAACATTTCGAGACATCTCAAAATATAAATAGTGTCATCATAAACTGAGAAAGAGGAAGTATTTACCTTTCAGTCATTTGTCGTTCCATGGTGCTTCTAGCATAGTAGTGCATTTACTTCTAGCATAGTAGTGCATTTACTTTAGTGCTTTTGAAATGTTCCAACCAATCAAAAGTAACTAAGAGCATTATAAGCTTTTCTATTTACTGCTCTGTGTCAATCTTTTGAGGTTGTTTCAGGCAAGTCCTACTGTTCGTGACTTGCATATTATATTATATTAGTAATGGGAGAAAATGCTGAACTCACAGTTGGTTTTAGTTATAAGAGAACATTTTTAACTTCTGACAGTCAAATAGATTTGAAATTCTTAGAAGAATTTGACTTTGTAGTGTAATATAGTAGCTAAATCGTCTCAAACATTTTAAGATGAAACCTAAAATGGAAAATATTAAATGGGTAAAGGGGATACATGTTTGTTCTTAGGTTTTTGCATAGGAGTAAAGTACTAATAACAACTGTAGTTTTTTTTAAATATAGCATGGAATATTAAAGATATTTTACCTGTGCGCCACCAGGTTCGAATGCAAGAAATGAAAGAAAAGGAGCACAAATATTTGGGAAATGTTGATGCAAATTCACATGTATGTAAAGTCTGTTTCGAATCATCAAGTTCTGCGATGCTCCTTCCTTGCCGACATTTTTGCTGTAAGTCAACTTTCTGATTATGTATGTGCTCAGCTTATCCTCGCTCCCTTGGTAGGAGATGTCTAATGTCGACTTAATTTGCAGTGTGTAAATCTTGTTCTCTTGCCTGTGCCGAGTGTCCAATCTGTCGGACTAAAATTACAGATAGAATTTTTGCTTATACTTGAGATGGCATTTCAAGTGCTCGAAAGGTGGTAAAAGGTAAGGTGGATGTTGAGTTGTCATGCTGAGATATATAATATAAGCTAGTACTAAATATGGGTTTTCTATAACAACTTAAACTTTTAAATGAGATAGTCACACACTTCAACAATCAATCAGTCATGAGTCCTGATTTAGTTTTACAATAATAATATATGTAAGTTCTGAAGGCAACTTACAATAAGGTGCTTACTTTTCTCTCTTTTGCAGGAGGGTTCTCTTCAATCTTGTGAAGCTCCTTTTCTCATGACATTCTTTAAAAGGTTCAACTGTATGTAATGTCAAAAGTGGTACATCTTTTTTTTTTTGGGGTGCACTTGCCCACCAAGTAACTGTAAATTAAGAAAGACAGGTGCGACAAAAGGAAACAAAGACGAAAATTAGTAAATTTGAACTCAGGGAGTTGCTGTTGGCATAGTTTGATCTCCTTGAGCGCAGAGGTATTGTATAGGACACAAGCTACAATGACAATTTTGACTTTTCTGTAAATGTTTGAGTTTGTACATCAATCGATGACTATAATCTGGTTCTCTTTGTGCCTGGCATTTCTTATTTGCTGTATCAGATGGTTCTGCTTTTACAATTACTATGCCTGTCTTCAGCATGTATTAGATGAGCATAATCTGGCTCACCAGCTAGTCTGGTTCATATCCTCCCTTAGTGCCATGTGGTATGTGGGATTACTATAGATAGAATTTATCATTGGAGATATTTAATTGGGATTGGATTGTCTTGGAGATATTTAATTGGGACTAGTCTGAACTGATTGGACGAGTTTTTGTTAGGTTACAGTAATACTTAATTGTATCGGATAAGTTTAGGAGTTTGGCTTGGGGACAAGTTATATCTTGATTTAAAGCATAACTAATATGAATATTATTTCAACCAATCGCTCGGCTATTAATGACGACTTAAATACCGAGGTCATTTTCCAACCGTAGCCAAACATCCCATTGCCGTCATTAAATTCATTTCTCATGTGAGTTTTCAATCTTTTACTCCGGCATGCATTGGCCAACACTGGATTCCCTGTTATTAATTCACTCTAAATGGATTGGTACGTAGGTTTAAAACCATACTCCCTCCGGTCCAAAATAAGTAATTTTTTGAGTGTTTTCGTACAAATTAAGAAATTCAACTTTTAGCATTAATTAGCAATGGAATTGACGATATTTACCTTTATTATCTCACATAAACACTTCTAAAACATATTCCAACACTATTTACTCCAACGACAATGTAAGAAAAAAATAATTAATTCATTCTTGAAATTTGAAAAAATCACTTATTTTAGACCACAAGAAAAATATCAAAAAATCACTTATTTTGGACAGGAGGGAGAAGTAGTTAAAGAAAATTTTCTGAGAAGAGTTAAAGCCTTTTTAGTCATGATGCTGTTACTTACATTAGATGATTGAACTGCCATTGATTTCATCGACCGTCTGTTTTTATCTTAGAAGTTGAGCCCTGAATATAAAAGTTCGTCCTGCAAGATTATGAGGACGCTGCTGCTGAGCTTATTTCAGAATCAAAAGGAAAGCCAATAAACTTTGCATCAATCTCCCTTAGTTAATTGATTTGGCCATAAATATGAGAAATAAATACGATCTCCGTATTCAATAATCATAGCAGGTAACAGGCACAAGACCATCCCACTAGCATTACAAAAAGATAGGCTCCTCAAAAAGAAAAAAAGAAAAAGATTACACCAGATCTGGTTTGAAAACCAATTCCAAGTCTGATTGACAGATTCTAACAAGTCCAGCTGACTTGACTTGCAAAAACAGTTGGGTTTTTGCTTATAACATATCCAAAAACCAAGTAACTGATCAAAATTAGTAACCAAAGAAAAGGTCAGATTGCTTGTATAGCTCTGTTTTTCTTGTATCTCCAAAGATTTATGCCTCTTTAGTATTACCAGGTCAGACTTAGTTGCTTGGCAGATTGGAGGGTTGATCTGAGGAACAAGAACTCCATTTGTGTTCCTGCTTGCTTTGAACACACTGTATTTTAGAGGCTGAATTTGATGTTGAGGTACCTCCACTTCTTGTAGTGGAAATAAACTAAAAAGCAGGCCGTGTCTGATCAAAACTCTGTATTCAAACAGCATCATTAGTTGCGGTTCTGAACAAATATATATAAGAAAAATTATTTAACTTCAATACACTAATACAACAGAAATTTTTGCAAATTATTAGGTCATTTAAAAGATAATTAAAGGTAAGTATTCAAAATAAGTGAAATTAGTAACTTAAAAAGTAAACCTAATATAACAATTTAAATCGTAGTGATCTGTGAAAATTTATTTACATTCTCTCTCAGTGGCGCATGCAGAATTCTATATAAGTTGGGAGAAATTTAAAAATAGCCAGATTTACAACTGGTCATTCAAAAATAGCCCAATTTTAAATGTAATCGAAATTTAGCCACTTTTCATGTAAAGATATACTTGATCGAAAACACTATTCAAAACCCGAAAAATACGCCAGTATATTATACTGGAGTTCCAGCATAAGTATGCTTGAACTCCAGCATATTATACGGGAGTTCCAAGATAACTATACTGGAACTCCAGCATAATATACCGGAGTTCCAGCAAGTATAAATATCCAGTATAATATACTGGAGTTTGGAGCACCGGTGCTCCAGTCTCCCGTATATTATACAGGAGTCAGCAAAGTATACCGGTCCAGCATAATATGCTGGAGTTCGTACACAGATGCACCGAACTCCCATATATTATGCAGGACCGGTCTCTGTTGCAGCAAAATAATGGGTATTTTTCATTGACTTCATAAACGGTAACTATTTTTGAATGACCAGTTCGAAAACTGGCTATACCGTGCTATTTTAACATATAAATTGTGTCTACATATTGTTACAAGTTTGCATGTAATTGAGTTAGAGTCTAGGACTATTTTGAAGTGACATTTATTTAAACACATACTCAATCCGTTTCAATTTAAATGACATACTTCCCTTATTAATCTGTTCAAACAAGAACGACACATTTTTATATTTAAAAATAATTCAACTTTGAACTTTTTATTTTATCCACTTTACCCTTAATGAGAAGCTATTACAACGACACATATATCATGGCCCCACAAAGCTTTTGCCCCTTAAACTTTTAGGATCACATATTTCAATATTTTTCTTTTTTTTCTTAATTGTTGTGTTAAATCAAACTATATCATCTACATTGAAATGAAAAAAATATATAGTAAGAATTTTTATTGTTAGTGAATATAAGTTAAATCATAAAATAACATAATGAGTAATTGGCAAAAAATACTTACCATAGGGGGAAGAACAGGGATATTCAAGAAAATCTTCAACATGCCAACCAGGAAGAGTTTCAATCAAATACTCCGATATACTACTAGTTGAAACTGAACCCTCTTGAAAATTAGGTGTTGATTCTACAGTCGAACAACTGTTCAATATCCCAGAACTACTAGTACACGATTTGTAATTTTCAGCATTACTTGCAGCAGATCCAGTGGGCGTGGGGGATGAAATTTGGTTATAAGCAGCAACAGCAGAAGAAAGCTGCACTCCAGTTAAAAGAAACCTGTTGTGTTTCTTGGTATGTTCATTTGCTTTGTGTATATGTATGTCACATTCTTTGCAAAGAATTGCTCTGTCTTCTTTACAAAACAGTAATGCTCGTCTCTCCTGATCATCAAATTACCAAGACAATGAGAAAAATTGTTTTACTTAACAATAATCTTTACTCTATCAGGTTAACTATAGGTAATTATTTTATAAAAAAGTACATACAATTTATAACCTGAAAATTAGACAAATTATCTGTTACAGCAGTTTAATATATATTGATTGAAAACTATTTAGTATATAAAAGTTAAACTCTTTCCTAAAAGAATGGGCAAGTTAAAATTTTTAGGAAGGAGTTTAACTTATATACATTTATCGAGTAAACTATTTTTTACAATATCATGTCATCATATTCATTAAAATGTGATTTACAACCTAGAAAATGAGCAAGTTACCAGTTAGAAAAGGTCAATTATTGTGTAACAATTGTTTGCAATGTTATTGTATATACTTTAAATCCTAACAAAAGAATTTAGCTTCTATACGTTGGAAGTGAAAGAAATTTTACTTTTGGTTGCAAAGCGGGATATTCTGGGATTAATTAAGAATTCCATGATTATAATCCCAAATCTAATATTTAATAGTTAATACCACCATCTTAATATAAAATTTACACCGATATTAATTATTAACTAATACTCATAACAAAATATAAGATAAATATAATACTATCAAATTCTATTCCGCAATTATAATTCTAATACTGGAAACTAGGGCTGTCAAATTTTGCCCGAGCCCAAATGACCCGCCCAACCCGCCCAAGGTTGGGTTGGTTATTGACCCGCCAATTTATTGAATTTAGCCCATCTTGACCCAACTCATTTCAATCCATTTAAAGTTGGACTAATTTTTAGCCCAAATTGATCCATGAGTAAGTTTGTCAAAATATCTTAGAAATAATTCTATTTTTTGTTTAATATTTTAAATATGACCATAACAAAAGCAAAAAAGCCTTATTTAGTAATTATACAATTTATAAGAAAATAACACATATTAATTAAAGTTTAATAAGAGTTGGGCGGGTTGGGTTATGACCCGAATTTTAACCCATCTTAGCCCAAGTAACTTTCGGGCGGGTCAAATGACTCAACTCATTTTGACCCGCCCAAAATTGACCCAACCCGCCCATTTGACACCCTACTGGAAACCAAACAACCCCTGAAATTTTTTGTTAGTCGAGATTAGTACTCCTTCCGGTCGATTTTAATTGATTTTTTTGGTCCGCAATATTTGATTTTTTCAGATATCAAGAAGGAATTAACTTTTCCTTTCCAAAGTTGTCATTAGAGTAAAGAATCTTGAAGTATTACTTATATTTTCAATGAACAAATTAAGATTAATATGGTCAATTTCATTGTTAATTAATACTAAAAAGTGAATTTCTTAATATGCATGAAAATAATAAAAAAAATCAATTAAAGTAGACGGGGAGGAATATTATTTTGTACCTGACAGATGTCACAACGATGAGAGTCTTTGAAAGAAGGATGAATTAAAGAAAAACGAAGGTGTTTGCTAGCAAGCTTGTTAGCATGGTGAACTTGATAATCACAACGTTGACAAAGAGTAGCTTCATCTGCTGAACAATAAACTGATGCCTCTTCTTTATCACAAACATCACATTGAATCTTCATTTCTTTCTTTTTTTCTCTGTTTTCTTTGTACGGTTTTCCTTAAACAAATATATGTATATATATAGTAAGAATATTAATAGTAAATTTGGGAAAGAGACAAAAGTTTTATGGGCAGAAAGGGGTTGGAGGGGGGCTCACAGCTAATGTCTGAGGAGTTCAGAAACTCTTTAAATCTTTCACTGACTGAGTAATAAGAGAAAGCTCTGGAAAAGAAGCCATGGCTTCTGTCCAAATAAATGTGAAGACAAAAGAAAGGAAACAAGTTGGGCGCTAAAGCCTATATTCTATTCACTTGAAAAAGCTTTCGCACTCAGCTCTTAATTGTTATAAAGTGGGAAATATCCTAAGAGATGATAGTTCAAATTTCACAAGGAACAAAAATTACTATTAGAGGATATTTTTGGAAAATGATACTGTAAAGCCGTTCTTAAAATAATTACCGAAAAAATATATTTTTTTTTGTATATATATATACATATTATATATTTTATATACATAAATTATATAAATTTTATACACTTTTTCGACTACCGAATATATAGTTTCTGGCGCTGACTAAAAGTTAAAAAAGCCCGATATTTTTTATCAGATTTTGGTGGAGTTACCGGATAAGCGACGAACTCTGGTCGCTTATTTTTAATTTTTTAATTTTTTTATACATAAGCGACCAATCTTGGTCGCTAATTTCCATGATATTTTTTTTAATAAAATTTTGGTTCATTAGCGACCAACTAATTGCCAAACTTTTTTTAATAGGTAAGAGACCAATTTTGATCGCTTTTCTGGGTAAAAATTTTGGCACAAAATGACAGTTTTGGTAGCTACACCAAACTACAATTTCAATTCAATTCAACCCATAAACTACAATTTCAATACCAAAATTTTCACAACAATAACAATAACAACAACAACAACAACAACAACAACAACAACAACAACAACAACACAATTCAAAAAATATATTAAAACCAACAAATTAAAGTTCAATAGAACTAACAAATTAAAGTAATAAAACTAAGTTAACGCTTATTACACCTAGTTCAAAATAGGCTCTATTTGTCTAGTTCAAAGTATATAAAAGTCAAGGTGTTTTGCACAACATTATTATCATCATCATCTGATGAATTTTCATTAACAAGACGGTATAGAAAAGGGTCTACTTGTCGAGGACGGGAAGAAGGACCACGGGGAGGACGGGAGGAACGAGCACGGGGAGGACAGAAGGAACGCTCACGTTCAAGTCGAGCCTCTGGCGATGACTCACAAGACCAGGGAATCGGAAAACCTACAGAAGCTAAGAGAGTTTTGATTTGCTCTTGCATGCCATGGTACTAGGCTTGCATGCCAATGTACTAAGCATCTCTAAGCTTTTCTCTTTCCTTGGCCGCTTCTAGCTCGGATGTGAGCTTTGTCACAGTCTCCCGCATACCGAAGAAGCGATCCCCATCAAGTTGCTCGCCTTGCGAGGAAGTCCCTATTCCTTGCATTCCACACTTATAGTGATGGAATTTCTTAGTAGAAAGTCCGTATACCTTCACCCACTTTGGACCGCCAGTAGCCTCCATCTACATTCTTTCAGCATCCTCGTCCGAAGGTTGGATTGGCTCGCCCGACTCATTAGGTGGCTGACTGCGTATGAATTCCTCCATGTCAGTTGTGAAGCGACCCTATAAGAAAAATTACATTGAATTAGTATTTCAAAATTTATATAAAAGTAAATCAAAATACTTAATGAAAAGTGAAAACTGACATATACAGTCGAGGCTCGGCCCTCGACCTACCTTTCTTGATCCGGCCCTCGACCTACCTTTCTTCTTTACAATATGAGTCTCCTAAAATTATAATTTATAAACTACAAGTCCAATTCATAAACTAAAATTTCAATACATAAACTAAAAATCCAATTCATATCCTAAAAGTTCAATTCATAAACTAAAAGTCCAATTCATATCCAAAAATACTCAATTTATAAACTAAAAGTTCAATTCATAAACTAAAAGGCCAATTCATATCCTAAACCTTAGATTCTAACTAAACAATCAAGATAATACAAAGTATAATTTTAATCTAACTAAACTAAATTCAACACTAATCAAACTAATTAGTTAATAAAATTAATTAATAAAACTAATTAAAACAAGACCTAAACCATAATCCTCAATAAAATACAATGTTCAAAGAATTGAAACACTAATTGAAACAATAAACTGCAATATTGAAATAATTGAAACAAAAACTAGAAATAACAAAGATTCAATGTTATAATTCAAACCTAGGTTTTTTTTAGGTGGAGAAGGAGAGAGGGGGGCGACAGTGGTGGCGTGGGCAGCGGCAGTCCGGCGGTCACAGTGGTGGCACGGGGTGAGGGGGAATGGGATTTGTGTGAGGGAAATAGAGAAGGGGAGGGGAAGGTGTTGAGAGAGAGTTGGGAAAATTTTGGGGAAGAAAATAAGAGAAANCATTGGTCGCTTTTTTTGGTAGGTAATTAAGTTTTGACCGTTTGACCATTCTAAAAAAATTAAATAATTTTTTTTATTTTTTTGTTTTTAAATATTATAAGCTATTAAAAAAATTCTTATTAGCTATAAATATTTATTTTATTTAACTATAATTATTATAAATAATTATAAACAATAAGCATAATCTTAAAAAAATTATATTATTTAGGTAATTACTTTTAATAGATTATAATAGCATGTATGTAAACGAAATTTTTATGTTATATTTAAGTATATGAGTAATTTCATACACATGCATAAACTATATTGTAATTGATGATCAATCTTATACATTACTACGTACGAATAATTAATGAGTTGATAAACCAATATAATATTATTCTATTAATTGATATAATATTATTTATTATTTGTATTGTAACAGAGTTAATGAATTACATTCATTAATCACTAGGTTATAAGTCGATGAATCAATTATAACAAATTAATTGATTTAAGTCGAGACGTTTTGTTTTTAATATTCAACGATGCATCTGAATAAGTTATAAGTCAATGAATTAATTTACAAGTGTATCAACCCCTAAAAGAACTCGACCCTGTGTTCCTAGCGCTTCATGTTCTTTTATACACACACACACACACACACACACACACATATACACATGCACAGACATTTCACTGTAATACTATAACGTATATATAACTTGTTATAGTATATGTTAGTGTGTGTATATATATAACACACACACTTCGTGCTACTTTAACTACATATATAGCATGTTATAGTATATGCTACTGTATTCATTATTTGCATTATAACAGAGTTAATGAATTACATTCATTCATCACTAGGTTATAAGTCGATGAATCAATTATAACAGATTAATTGATATAGGTCGAGACGTTTTGTTTTTAATATTCAATGATGCATTTGAGTAGGTTATAAGTCGATGAATCAATTTGCACACAGATATATTTGATGAAAAATTATATATACTAATTAGGATCTTGACAAGTCTATCAATCCCTAAGTTGGTCGCTACTTGCTTCCCCTTTCATAACCGACCAACTTTGGTCGCCAATTTTAAATAATATTTATTTATATTTTATAAAATATTTTAAATAATAATATAATTATTAAAATGTTATAACTGGATCCCACATTAGCGACCAAAGTTGGTCACTAATTTCAATATTTCTTTGACCAAACAAGTCTAACCAGCCCAGTCAATATGTTAACTACTTTACTGATCAAAAAGTGACCAACCTTGATCGGTAAAATATTTAAAATAATTATTTAATAATTTTCTTCACATTAACGGCCAACGTTGGTCGCTTTTTTTGACTAACCAACTTTGATCGCAAATTTTGGTCGGTAATTCCCATTTCTATTAGTGTCTTCCCAGATCCCACTTATGAAAATACATTGGTTATTGTAGTGGTGATGATGTATTATATGAAATGGGTGCAAGCTGATTTAAATATTACCGTTATAATAATTAAGAAGTGGAAAATGTAGGTGGGTGGGGCGAGGGGGAGTGGAAAATGTCCTAAAAGATGATAGCCGAAATCTTAACATAGACAAAATTGAAGCTAATCTCTTCTTAATTATCTATGTTTTGGGGCCGAAAATTACATAATACTTGTACTATTGGGGGAAATAAATATTATGTGAATCAATCAAAATGTACTTAAGTTGATCTGAACATCACTTTATTTTATCTTTAACTCAGTTTTTTGATACGTGAAAATGTGGGCATTGATGCATGGGGTAGGAAAAAGTTGTTTTATCTCATTTATTGCTCCAGATCGCTACTCTCTCACGCTTTGACATTAGAAATTTACATGTAAAAGGTAGATCTATCTAACAAAGGAATATGACTTGTTCCAAAATATTTCCAAATATTAGTGCAAAAGTGGGACACAGAATATGTGTAAATGCTAAAGTATGTCAGTTTATGGGCAAGCAAAGACGGTTGCTTTCATTTTAGTTTTTCTTCTCTTTTCTTTTTATTACAAAATTAAAAGGGGTGGGTGTATTGGTTGGCTTTGATAGCTATTCTTTTAAATTCACCTCTTACCAGAGTTAAATTTTATAATTAGAGACGAAGCCAAGATTTAAAATCATTAGATTCAAGATTCTAGTATTTTTGTGTTACTGAATTCTAAGTAAAAATTTGTATCTATTCAATGAATTCTTATGACAAATATACAGTTTACACTAAAGTTATCGATTTCGGTCGAATCCGTTACCAAAGCTCTAGCTCCGCCCATGCTAATAATGTCAACTGTTCTGAGTAGAAATAGATGAAGTAGCTACTTATTTGCTATTCACCCCTATATATAGATGATATAACTATAAATGACATAGAAAATTGCTCAAGGATAAGGACTACTACTGCATTGTAGCTAGCCTCGCTCTCTTGTCAAATCTTTTGGTAGATCCCATATTTTAAAGCATTTTTTAACTCTACAACTGCTTGAAAAGTAACCATTTATGGAATTGGTAACCAGAAAAGAATTTATTTACATTGGATGTCTATATTTATGTATTTATAATTTAATCATAATTAAAACTATGATTTAATATATACAGTTGATGCAAGTAAATTTTTACCATAGGTAACTTCCGTCAACTCAAAACAATAAAGCTACCCAAAACATATAGTACTTGTTTAGTTTACAACTTCCAATCGCTGCCCATTTCTTGGTCTGTATTTTTACATTGCTAACGTGTAAATTTCAATTGCATAATTACATAAAGCATTTAAGTATTACTTGGATCTAGAGTTAATTATGCTTGGCTAAGATTTACCTTCTGTATCTCTGATAATTAGTTTAACAAAAGGGTTCAATGCTTTTTTGATCAAACAATTTGGCGTCGTCTGTGGGAATTTCTTAGCCAAATTTCTTAGTTTCCTTTAGATTTAGAACCGGCAAAACCTCACTACCCACTCGAAAGAGCGGTAAGTAAGCCTTCGAGACAACCGTACCAATCTAGGTCAGGCTGCTACATAAAGAAAAGTTATAACCAACGTCTATGCAAAACCCACATCTCGCCCGTAACGATAGGTTTGGCACAACGTATGCACGTTCAAAATAGGATCACGGTCATCTGGCATGACCACAGCCCCATTTGACGTATTTACCTTATATATTGACCCGCATTCCCACCCCTTGGGAGGGGACGACAACTTGTTGCGCGGTCTTTTGAAAGAATGGGCACAACCTGCCCTATTTTCACATTCCCCCACACATTGGATGGTTTATAAACGAAGTATGACATGTTTCCCTTGTTGTTGGTACAAATCGGACGAGATCAGACTGGGACTCGATTTCAACACTTCAGCGAGTGAGGCAGGCCCAACCCATGCGAAGCCTAGATGCTATTATCGACGGAGCCGAACACGGCTGCCAAATCTAAAACCACCATTCGAGCACCAGGCGGATCGAGTAACACTACAACGCCATTCCTTTTTTCACTGACTTGTTGGGTCGAGGTAACGGAAAATTTCATTTTGGTTTATCTTCACTCTTTTGTTGGTTCAAACAGGAATGCGAGCACTCGTATGGGCAAGCATGCAAAGGAATATTCCAACTAGAAACAATGGAAAGAAAACTACTACAGAACAATTGGAATGTTGCCCACCTCAAATACTTCAACTTCTGAAAAAGGACACACCTAAAGTCGTACCCTTTTTACCTTACCAGGGTTTTGTCCTGATTGGGTCTTCTTGGGGAGATTTATAACGAGGCGACGAAAGGGATATCTCAAAGTTTAAGTATGATGCATCACCCCGCCTGCCGACTGCTTCCCCAAGTCGGGCGATGAAGGGACTAGATATATGGAAACTTCTCCTATATATATATGAAACGAACATGTATAACATTCTCCAGTGAATGAAATAGAGCAATGATAATAGGTAAAATCTAGGTGATTTAGCTATTATTTATGTCCTACCTTGATTATATCCCAAGATCATATCATGTATAATTGATGAAATATGGGTTCTAATTGTGAATTTTGTGTGTTTCAGGTTAAAGAGCTCGTATTTGCAAGAAAACGTAAAAAGGGAACGATTTTGGAGCAACAAAGACCCTTTGGAACCAAGTGTGATTGAAGACAAGGAAGAAAACTAGGCCACAGCACACCTGGACTAGCGCTGCCAGATGCGCTACAGTGCTAGTATTAGCGCGGCCAAAGGCAGTGTTGCATTGGACTAGCGCGGCCAAATGCGCTGCAGCGCTAGTCCAGAATTCTGGCGATGTTCATTAAGGGTAAAAGAGGAAATTTTGGATTAAAAATTCACTTAACCTATATAAGTTCAAGCTCGCCCAAGGAAGTTTTTATCAAGGTTTTTGGAGTCAAAAGCAAGACATAGAGAGGCAAGGAGGGATTTGTATCATCAAGTTCTTTTCTTCTATTTGTTTTGCTAATTGTTATGAAATTGAATACAATTGTGTTGAACAATAGTATGATTGGCTAAAACCCCTTATTCTAGGGTCATGGAAAAAACATGATTGTTGTTGTTTAAAGTTTAATTTGACAAAATTGGTTTATCATCTTGGGTTATTTATTTAATTATGTTATTAATTGTCTTGCTGAATAGCTAACAGTGAAGCACTATCTATGAATCTAGAGTTGAACTCGAAAGTGGGAATTCTAGGTTGCATGTAGAATTAAATAGAGCAGGTTCTTGAATCCGGGCCTCGGGGAACGAATTTGCAATTGGGATAAACATATACCCAATTGCCTTGCTTGGTTAGAATACAAGAATTGTAAATGCGTTCTTGTTAATCTTAATTCCATAGAAATATAGATATTGAGTTAACTTGAATAGGCGAGTAAGAACTCGACAGATTCTTACGAGTAATATAAACCTTGTAAATCAATAGCCCAGATAAATTGATTAGTCATCTTAAACTAAGAACACAACAAGATTGTTAACGAGCCTGTGACCCTGGAATATCCTCTCCTATTGTTTGTTATTTGAACCTGCTATTTACTTGGTTAATTATTTTGGTTAGATTACTCCTTGATACTTTAGGTAGAAAAATAAGTATATATCTATTTTGTGACACATCTCTTGAATAAGTTAAGTAATTTGGTTTGAGTCAGTCAATAGTTGATCATAAGTCTTCGAGGGAACGATACTCTACTCACTACTTTATTACTTGACGATCACGTACACTTGCGTGGGTGTTTTTGGTCACAACAAGTTTTTGGCGCCGTTGCCGGGGACTTAGAAATTAGCTACTTGACTGAATTGAGCTTTTATTATTTGTTTATTCAAGTTTTAACGTTCAGTTCACTTTGGTTGTGCTAATACAGGATTTTCTATTGAATGCGAAAAAGCAGAAGCACAAACAATCTCCTTCCTCTCGATACCGAAATTGAACAAACATTTCACAGATTGAGGAGGGAGGTGGACGCTAAAACCAGAATTGAAAGAGAGTTGGACATCGTAGTTCAACCACATCCAATTGAGATGGCAGGTAATGAGGAATGAGCGGTGATTGAAGCCACAAGACCCAGTCTGGCTAATATGACTCAGGCTATCGTGAAGCCTGATATCACTGGGCACTTTGAACTGAAACAATATATGGTGCAGCTGATCCAGTCCACAGGGCAATTTGTGGGTCTACCTCATGAAGACCCATAGAGACATATTAAGAATTTTTTGGAAATTACGGCTACTTACAACTATCCGAACGTTTCCATGGACTATGTCAGGCTGACACTCTTCCCCTTTTCTCTGCTCGGGGAAGCTAAGGAGTGGTCTAATAAGGAGCCAGCAAATTCAATCCGCACATGGGATGATCTGGCAAGGAAGTTCTTAATTAAGTTCTTTCCCACCAAGAAGACAAAGATGCTGAGGAGTCAAATTCTTGGGTTTGAACAATGATCTGGCGAGACACTTCGTCAAGCATGGGAAAGGTACAAGAAGTTGCTCAGAGACTTTCCTCATTATTGCCAGAAAGACGAGGTATTGGGTTACACTTTTGTAGATGGACTAGATGAAGCTTCAAAGATGAATCTCGATTCAGCTTGCGGGGGTAGTTGCATGGCCAAACCATACAGTGAAATCCAACTCCTGCTAAATACTTTCACTGCAAATGATAATAACTGGCAAGGTGATGGTGACTCACGAAAGGAAGTTAAGCAAAAATCAGCAGGGTTACTTAAGCTCGGCGAAGTGTCAGCAATGAGAGCTGAAATTGCAAGGATGTCCAATCAGATGACGAGGATGACAATGCAGCAGCCACAACCCATGCAACAGGTACAACAGATGACTATTTGCTGCGAACTGTGTGGTGATAGTCATACAAGTGATATGTGCCATACGAATCCAGAATCTATCTATTATGTGGGGCAGCAAAATAGGGGCCCACCAAACCAGCATGCACAATATGGAAATTCCTACAATCCAAATTGGAGGAATCATCCCAATTTCTCATGGGGTGGTAATCAGCAGAATCAAAATCAGTACAGACCACAAGGGGGTTTTAATCAGCCTCAGAGACCACCACAGCAAATGGAAGAGAGCACAAATGATTTACTGAAGAAGTTGTTGATTGACAATCATCAGCTTAGGAACGATTTCAGAAATCTTGAGAGGCAGATGGGGCAGTTAGCAATGAGTCAAAACACTAGACCTACAGGAGCTCTCCCCAGTGATACAGAAAAGAACCCGCAGGTGAATGCAGTTATACTAAGAAACGGGAGGGAACTTGAAGAACTGCCAAAGAAAAGGAAAGATAAGCCCGTGCCTGAGGGGGAGTTGATCCCTCAAGTGACAAATGAGCCAAAGAAGACTGTTGAAACTCCGGAGCCAGTAGAGGCCCCAAGGCCACCACCACCCTTTCCCTAGAGATTGCAGAAAAAGAATGATGATCACATGTTCAGCAAATTTCTCTCTATGTTGAGCCAGGTTCAATTGAATATTCCAATTGTTGATGTACTTCGTGAAACTCCAAAGTATGCTAAGTACATTAAAGATATAGTGGCTCACAAGAGAAGATTAACTGAATTTGAGACAGTTGCACTTACTGAGGAGTGCACTGCTAGGGTCCAAAATAAGCTTCCTCAAAAGCTTAAGGATCCGGGCAGCTTTACGATTCTTGTGCGCGTTGGTGATATTGATGTGGGTTGTGCTCTTTGCGATTTGGGGGAAAGCATAAATATGATGCCCCTATCGTTGTTCAGGAAATTGGGTCTTGGAGCTCCGAGGCCAACTACTGTGATGTTGCAGCTGGCTGACAGGTCGATAGCACACCCTGAAGGGGTGATTGAAGATGTGTTCCTGCAAATTGGGAAATTCATCTTCCCTGCTGATTTTATTATCCTCGATTATGAGGCTGATGAACTAGTCCCAATCATATTAGGGCGACCCCTCTTAGCTACTGGTGACGCAATTATCAAAGTGAGAGAGGGAAAGATGATCTTGAGGGTAGATGATGAGGAAGCAGTGTTCAATGTCTACAAAGCAATCCAACTCCCCCGTCACTATGAGGAACTGTCCATGATATCAGTTATTGAGGTTGATGAACAAATTCATGATCCAAGTGTGTATCTAGACGATTCTCTAGAGAAAGCACTTATATTATTTGATAACCTGGGTAATTATGAGGAGGTCGAGGAGATAATGCACATTCTTGATACATCTTGTGCGTACATGCAAAGGACACATCCCTTTGAACCTTTAAACAGGCCACAAGGGCCTCCTCCAAAGCCGTCAATTGAGGAAGCCCCAAAATTGGAGCTTAAACCTCTCCCACCTCACCTGCAATATGCTTATTTAGGAGACTCTGACACTTTACTTGTTATTGTTTCTTCTGACTTGTCTAAATTGCAGGAAGAAAAGTTGTTGAGAGTGCTACGTGAGCACAAGCGAGCAATCGGGTGGACAATGTCCGACATAAAGGGCATTAGTCCAGCCTTTTGCATGCACAAAATTCTCATGGAGGAGGGACACAAGCCCAGTGTCGAGCAACAATGCCGACTGAACCCAATCATGAAGGAAGTGGTAAGAAAAGAAGTGATTAAGTGGCTTGATGCATGTATTGTATTTCCTATCTCAGACAGTAAATGGGTAAGCCTCATCCAATGTGTACCCAAGAAAGGGGGGATGACGGTGGTAGTTAATGAGAACAATGATTTAATTCCTACAAGAACTCTTACAGGGCGGAGAATTTGCATTGACTATAGAAAATTAAACAATGCCACCCGGAAAGACCACTTTCTCTCCCCTTTATCGACCAAATGCTGGATAGATTAGCTGGCCAGGAGTATTACTGCTTCTTAGATGGTTACTCTGGGTATAATTAGATTTTTATAGCCCCATAGGACCAAGAGAAGACCACTTTTACGTGTCCTTATGGCACGTATGCGTTCAAGAGAATGCCCTT
>MU788198.1:6106-39107 GCA_026770625.1 Nicotiana glauca
CTTAAGTTCATTTTACCTTGAAAATTTTAAATTTCATAACTTGATCATTTTAGAGCTAGTATTCATTAAATGGCAAAGAAACCTCGAGTTTCAGAATTCAAGTAGAGAAACTTTTAATCTAATACTCATCTATAAGGATGCCAGACGATAGGTGATGCATCTTAATGAAACTTAATTTTGTAAATGTAAACCATAAGTATATCCTTTACAATAATATATACTAGATGGTCTAATGATATGGAGCACCACGCAAGTTACTAATGCCTTCTGCAACATCCATCAGAAAGTTATCGATATCCCAACCAGAATTAGGGGGAACTTTTCATAACCAAATTGGTACCAACACAGAACAAAGATGGTAATTGCAAAAGGAAAATGCAACTTTTATGTAGAGTAGTTTAAATCAATCTTATAACGTAGTACTTCTAATTCAAAAGTGGTCTCTGTTGTATCGATATTTCAATCTCAAAATCATATGATCCGTTTTTCTTTAATGAACATTTTTTGCTTCATAAACATATAAGAAGCACAAAGTAAAATGAAAAATAAGAAGCGCATACCGCAAAGATGGGTCTAAATGTTCAACATACCATCAAAACTTGGGAGAGCAACAACTTTCAGATATTTTTCTTGGCCAACACAGAAATAACACAATCAAGACATCTTTCTTAAACAGACATGAATTATAATATGAATAACCTCTAACAGATCCCCAATTTAGATTAAATAATTCAATTAAAAGCAAAATGACTGGCTCGATAATAAATTAATAAATCGAACAAGAAAAGAATGATACACGAAGAAACCCCCAAAATTCCCATGTCAATAATATGAGACTTCGTTCAATTACACTGCCGCATATCTCAAAGTTTTTTGAAATGAAATCTGCTTATCTTCTGAAAAGGGAAAAAGTGCTATAACAAAAAATTATACTTACATCTTTCTTTTGTTCTCCCTGAGCTACCAGTTTCCAGTGTGGAAAGCTCTACCACTGCGAAGATGGCTGTGGGAAGAAATATTTTCTGGCCAACAGGGGAAAATATCAAAAAAATACTCACCACATACACCAACTATGAAATCCCTAGGTGAATAGGAAAAAGCCTGCTCTAACATACACTTTACGAAAACCCTAATTTCCTAACATCCTCTTTTTTCTCTCTCACTCTCACACCGAACTCAATACATTCTTCTTTAATCTTTGAGAGAAATTTAAAATGATAAAAATAATAATTTTGAAACCAAAAATAAAATTACTTGCCTATATATCATCATATATGGACTATCAATTTGAAATCCTAAACCAATTTTTTTACATCCTAGCCTACCCCTTTCGCGGTGGCTATCGACCTCCACAGGTCTAAGAGAGCTCGATGATGCAGCCTTTAGATTGGTTTATGCATTCTTCAAATTTGAGATAGATGTGGTCTTTAGATCTAAGTGTTCTAAAGCCTTATTGGGAGGTTGTTTCAATGTGTCTGAAGAAATAAAATTAATAAAGTAAAATGGAAAATAAAAGAATCACTTAGCACGGGATTATGAAAAGTAGGGAAAATAAAGAGGGAACAATACCCGTAAATCCCAAAAATCATTGCCGCAGAGGTATCTGACGTAATGGATACAATCACCGTTGCGATAAACAATTCCTACTGCAACGGTTCTTATGCTAGTGCAACGATTTCATTGCAAAAGTGTGCCAATAGCACCAAGATCCTAATGCTACGGTTGTAACCATTGCAATAGACCATGTATTGCAACGGTTCTATGACCATTGCGACAAAAATCGTTGCCATATGTCCAATTATTAGTAGTGAGACCAACAATATATGATAAGTCCTCCCCTCACAATTGGTTTAGGATCAGAAATCAAATATTTTTACTATCTTTTGATGTGTGGTATATGATTAATTTCTCTACCACAATACACAAAGATATATTTCCCAAAGAAGATTGGGAATACATGATAGTTTTCTAATATTTGGGAGATGGAATAAACAGCTGAAAAATATTCTATATGAATCGAATTATCATCAATATAATCTTCACTTAGAAGATAATTCAAGCCAAATTCCAGAAGCATTTGCTGATCCAAAATTCAATATAATATTTCAACTACAAATGCTCCTATTAAAATTAAAGTCCCTAAAAGATAGAGTTTACGGTACGCATGCAACGTGATAGACCAATCGGTTCCAAAGGTAACAATCCTTGAAATAATGATAAGGAGCTAATGATCAAAATGATCATAATAAGGAGGAAATAAGCTCTATAAGAGCCTACGACATAACATTTCATGAAACTCCAGAAGAAGTTTAGGTATACGAAAATAAATAAAATGATGAGATCTCAATAAGTTATATCACTTACGAACTGATACAAAGTGATCGTCGATAATATATTTGATATAATATAGTGCACAATACTGTAAAATATTATGAGGATCACACCAGTAGTCCAGACATCTGAAAATGTCATGCCATTTAAATGCGAGTCATAACCTATATGACTCATTTGATCAAATCTCTATAAATATCCCTAAATGATTTAAAATGCCTGAAGCATATTTAAAATCTCAGGAAATGTACTCAATCAGATTACAAAGATCTTTGTATGATTTAAAGCAATCTGTGCGCATGTGGTATTATCGCCTCAGTGAATATTTGCTGAAAGAAAGTTACGTATATGATATTTGTCCATGTATTTAGAATTTTTTATACTTGCTGTTTATATTGATGACATAAATCTTGTTGGAAATCCAGAAGAGCTCCAAGGCAATTGGAATCTTAAGAAAGAATTTGAGATGAAAGATCTTGGAAAGACTAAACTTTGTCTTGGTCTGCAAATTGAACATTTAGCATAAGAGATCTTTATCCATCAATATGCCTATACAACAACGGTCTTAAAATACTTTTACATGGACAAAGCACACCTATTGAGTACGCCAATGGTTGTTCGATTATTTGAAATGGATAAGGATTTGTTCCGACCTCCAGAAGAGGATTAGGAACTCCTTGGTCTTGAAGTACCCTATCTCAGCGCAATTAATGCACTAATGTATCTTGCTAATGCTACTAGGCCTGACATAGCATTTTCTGTTAATTTACTAGCAAGATATAGTTCTTCTCCTACACGGATTAAGGATTCTTTCTTACCTCCAGAAGAGAATGATGAACTCCTTGGTCCAGATATACCCAAGTCTCTACACTGTACTCTTTTTTCCTTGCTCGGGTTTTTTCCCACTGAATTTTTTCTGGTAAGGTTTTTAATGAGGCAACTTGCAATGTATATTATTAGTGTACTCTTTTTCCTTGACTAGGATTTTTTCCCTCGAGGTTTTTTCTAATAAGGTTTTAACGAGGCGCATAATAATGAACATCCAGGGAGGAATGTTTTGAAAATATTTTTGTGGATGTCCATTTATTACTCTACTATAGATAATCTTCCTGAGGAAGATTATCTATTTAGTACTCCATTGAAGTTTTCTACAAGTAGCTGATGCAGGCAGGTTGCAAGCAGCTTTGGTTTGATGAGACTAATTTAAATCAATCTGAAATAGTGGTCAATAATATGCTCTACAAATTCAACTTTTGAGAAGATGGCATACAATATTGGAATGCGGAGACTCGAATATTTGAAACAAGATTTTCATTAGGGGAGTAAAATACGCGATGCACTCTTTTCCTTACTAATATTTTCCCCACGGGGTTTTCCTTACCTAGCAATGCGCATTACTAAATATGTGTACTCTTTTTCCTTCACTAGAATTTTTTCCCACAGGGTTTTTCCTAAGGTTTTAATGAGACACATTATCTTTTAATGAACATCTAAGGGGGAGTGTCATAAATATATATATTATGGATGTTTATTTAGTACTCCGTTGTAAATAAGCTTCCTGAAGAAGCTTATCATTTAGGTACTCCGTTATGGATAAATATTATCCCCGACAGAAGATTATCTATATCTGGTACAGTAGCAACTTACAAGAAACTTACAAGAAGCTTACACAACAGCTTGCAATAGCAGCAAGCAACTTACAAGCAGCTTACACAATAACTTGCAGTAGCAGCTTAATAGCAGCTTATACAACAGCTTGCAGTAGCAGCTTACACAATAACTTCTTTTCTTCTATAAATAGAGGAGATTTCAGTTCATTATGTACATGAATTTGAAATTAAATAATATATCAATCTTTCTCTCTGCTTGTCTTCGGTTTCTTTACTTTATAACGGGCAGCAATTAATTCTTTTTTACTTTTCAACAATAGTTTTCTACTTATTTTGTAGAGCCTATAAAATTAATCTCCTATAACTAAATAATCTCGCCCATATCCCCAGGTAATAGAATATTCGATTAGGATTCATGGGTAAATTACAAGAATTAATGCCAAATGCCATTTGTTTCACATTCTTTTATTTCCATATCAATAAATAGTACATTCAATTTTTTAGCCTTTTTTATATGGTCCAAAATAAATAATTTTAAGATTTCAAGAATAGATTAATTATTTTTTTCCTACATTGCCCTTGGAGTAAATAGTGTTGGAGTATGTGTTAGGAGTATTTATGTGAAGAAATTGTGAAGGTTAATATGGTCAATTTTATTGCTAATTAATGTTAAAAGGGGAATTTCTTAATCTCTGTGAAAACAACTAAAAAATCACTTATTTTGGACCGGAGGGAGTATGCTTTAGCACAAAAACATATATCAAGCAAACGAAGCACAATATTTTTTATGCTTTAGCAAAATTTACTAATATATATATATATATATATATATATATATATATATATATATATCATCGTGTCACTGATGAACTGTAATGACCCGATTGGTCGTTTTGCCTTTTGAACCCCGTTCCATTAAAAAAAATTTCCCGCGCTTGCTTAAGCCAATTTATGACTTGCGGGGACGGTTGGTTCAAGCGTTAGAAGAGTTTTGAGTGAAATATGTTCAATTGTTGCTTCAGGATTCTCTTAAAAAACCAAGTCTGACTTTGGTCAACTTTTTGGGAAAACGAACCCGGATTCATAATTTGACGGTCCTTGAGGGTCCGTGGGAAAATATGAGATCTGGGCGTATGTCCAGAATCGAATTCCGGGGTCCCTAGCCCGAGTAACTAATTTTTATTAGAAATTGTTAAATCGAAGTTTTAGAGAATTAAAGAAACTTAGAAATCACTGATTTCCTAGTTATCGGGCTTATATTTTGGTTCTGACGCTCAGTACAGGTCCGTAATATCGTTTAAGACTTGTCCGTAAAATTTGGTGTCAATCCGAGTGGTTTAAGGGCGTTTTGACCCGTTAGAGGAGAATTAAGAACTTGAAGTTCATTAGTTTGTTTCATTTGGTTTTAGGAGGTGATTCCTAGATTTAGCATTGTTTCGGGTGTTCCGAGGGTTCTAGTGGGTCCGCCTCATGATTTCGGACTTGTCAGTATATTCGGATGGGGCCCGAGAGCCCCGAGCGTCAAGCGGACGAGGCTGGAGTGAAGTAGTAAAATTGCTAAGGGGCTGAAGTTGCTGCTTCTGTGATAACCGCATCTGCGGTTCTTGGGCCGCAGATGCAGGACCGCAGGTGCGGTCAGAACTCCGCAGAAGCGGCCAGGGGCAATCCAGGCCAACCGCAAAAGCGATTCCATAGCCGCAGATGCGATTCCATAGCCGCAGATGCGGGCCTCAGACCGCATAAGCGGTTCCTGCCCTTTCGGCCAATTCCACAGATGCAGCTCTTCTTCTGCAGGTGTGGGACCGCATCCTAACCGCAGATACGGAAATCGCTGAGCAGTGAGCTTTATTTAGTTCGAGCTCAATGACTATTTATTTCATTCTTCTCTACACTTGGGCGATTTGGGAGTTTCCAAAGAGTGGATTTCAACATAGCACTTCAAGGTAAGTTAATTCCACTCATTATTAGTTTAAATACATGCATATTAAGTAGATTAAATACTAAAAAATTAGGTGAAATCAAAGAGGTTAGAGATAGACCTAGGGTTTATATAAAATTAATATTTAACCATGAAATTTATTATAAAATGAATAAGAATTCATATATTATTGATCCTTAGGTTATAAAGAACAACTTTCTTCAAAAAATCTCGGAATCCGGGTACATGGGCCCGGGGTCAGAATTTTGGAAACTTGTGAAAAAGGTTGGGAAATCGCTTAAATAGTTAGAATTCGATCTTGTAGGCCTATATTGACTATTTATTACTTCATTTAACTAGTTTGTGATCGTTCGGCTACGAATTGAGGGCTTGGACTTATTCTTGATATTGGAAGTACTCTTTGGAGCGAGGTGAGTCTCCTTTCTAACCTTGTAAGAGGGAATTGTCGAGTAACTGTTGCTAAATGCGGGGGCTATGTACAAACTAGGTGACGAGAGTCTGTGCGTAGCTATTACTATGCTAATCTTCCGGGTAATTTAGGACCCACACCATGCTTTATTTATAGAAATCTCTATATTATCTTGTTAATATGATCACCTAGGATATGCTAGAGACTTGAAAGGGGAATAAGAACAAACTTGTATACTTGTTGAACTCTTTCATGGCATTATTGACTATTGATGTGCCTTCGTGTGTATATTTGATATTGCTTGTTATTTGGGGATCGGGCCGATCGCCTCGGTATGAATAGATGCATCTATAGGTGCACCGTCGACCCTCGACAACTGCACAATTTATTTTGTTGGATCGGGCCGTCACCTCGACATATTGTGCGCATGATATCTATATGGAACTTATACTTGCCTTGTTTGCTAACCTTCTGAAAAGTAAATAGCTAATTGGAAATATCGTGGAGAGTAATACTTATACGCATTGTTATAAACTGTTGCTTATTAGTGATTTTTCATGCTGAGTATAATACTTTGATCTATTATTCGACCCTAGTGAGTATCAAGTCGACCTCTCATCTCTACTTCTTCAAGATTAGACGGGATACTTACTGGGTACATATTGTTTATGTACTCATACTACTCTTCTGTACTTAATTGTACAGGATCTGAGGTAGATACATCTGGTTACCAGTCCGGTGCGCGCCCTTGAGCTTGTGGCAGAGACTTCCACGGTGAGCTGCTTCCTTCCTCTGTCGCTCAGCAGCCGGATGGAGTCTTCCTTTACTTTTGCTGTCTTTACCTATCTCAGACAGTAGGATAGAGATGTCTTTTGTATATTCTACTAGATGCCTATACTTGTGATACCAGGTTCTGGCACACACTTTGGAAGACATTTGTTTTTTTGGGTTGTATACTTATGTTATTTATGGTATTTCGCACTTCTAGCTTAAATCCTAATTAAAAATTTATTTCACTTATTTCTGATTAAAAGCAACATAAGAATTTAGTAATGTCCCGCGTTGGCTTACCTGGCAACAGTGTTAGGCGCCCTCATGACCTATTGTGGAAATGGGTCGTGACAATATGGTATCAGAGCACTAGGTTCACGTAGGTCTCACGAGTTATGGGCAAACCTGATAGTGTCTTGTTGATCGGTACGGAGACGTCTGTATTTATCTTCGTGAGGCTATAGAGTATTAGGAAAGACTACTCTTTATTCATTTCTTGTAGTGCAGTGGTTAGTGTACTAAACTTCCCTCTTCTATTCTCTCACAGATGGTGAGAACTTGCACCGTTGACATTTCGGACCCGGGTGGAGATGCTCCCCCCATTGCTAGAGGCTGAGGTAGAGGACGGGGGAGGGAACCGGCCCGTGGTATGGGACGAGGGCGTCCTAGAGCCATTCTAGTAGCACTATTAGCGGATCCTGCGGGGGATCCTATCATTGAGGAGCAGGGCGAGGTGCACGTAGCGTTGAATCTTCCTTAGAGAAAGATGATCAAACAATTCCCAATAATGGTCCTTGAGCCTACCCTGATATATTTCATGACAACATCGGGATTTTAGGAGGTCATGGGCCGCATGCTATGGTTCGTGGACACTATGACTCAGGCTAGTTTATTTCCAGTAGACCCAGCTACTTCACAGGTAGGAGGGGGAGCCCGGATCCCTACTGCTCCGGCTCCAGGTCATGCAACTATAGTATATTAGACTCCGGGTGCACTACCCGCACATGGGGCTCAGCCAGTTGCTGCAGTGGCACCCCAACCCAGGCCAGCTGTGGATGGTGATCCACAGAAGTTATTGGACAGATGGACCAGGCTTCATCCTCTAGTCTTCGGGGGTGAGCGTTATGAGGATGCCCAGTACTTCATTGACAGATGCAGGGATAGACTGCACAACATGAGGATATTAGAGTCACATGGAGTTGACTTCACTACTTTTCAGCTCGAGGGCAGGGTCCGTAGATGGTGGCAGTCCTATGTTCTTTGTAGGCCAGCAGGTTCTCCTCCTATCACTTGGGGTCAGTTCGTACAGTTGTTCTTGGATAGGTACATTTTGCCATCTGAGAGGAAGGAGTTGCGGTATCAGTTTGAGCATCTCGAGCAGGTTCAGATGTCTGTGACCGACTATGAGGTGAGGTTTTCCGAGTTGTCCCGCCATGCACTTATGATACTTCCTACAGATACAGAGAGAGTGCGGAGGTTTGTCGTAGGATTGTAGCCCGGTATTCGATTTGGTATGGCCCGAGAGGTGGAGATGGGTATGGAGTATCAGCTAGTGGTCGAGATTACTTGCCGGATTGAGGGATATCGCCAGAGGGGTAGAGAGCAGATACAGCAGGATAAGAGAGCTAGGTTCTCCGAATAGTTCAGAGGTCCCCAGCTAGGGGCAGAGGTCAGTTTGGGAGGGGTCAGCATAGTAGGCCACCAGTTTCAGCACCACTTCCTGCTCGAGGGGTTCCAGCACACCCCTATTTCAGTGCTATGCTAGAGAATTCCTATCGCCCGCCAGCTATTTAGGGTTCCTCTAGTGGGTATTCAGGTCCTCAGGGTCCTTCTGATTCTTATTTCAGTGCCATACCGGAGAGTTCATATTGTCTACTGGCTATCCACACTTCTTTTAGTGGGTCTACGGGTTATCATGGTTATCCATCAGGGCAGCAGTTCGCCACCCCACATAGTTGTTTTGAGTACGGAGATCCCGATCACATGAGGAGATACTGCCCCAGACTTCGGGGCAAGGCAGTGCAACAGGGTCAGCAGCCCATGATTTTAGCACTAGCTGCCTAACTACCTAGAGGTGGAGGAAAAGCGGGTAGAGGCCGTCCTAGAGGTGGAGGTCAGGCAGGGAGAGGTCAGCCAGCTACTGCTCAGTCAGGTAGAGGCCAGACAATCGGTGCTCCAGCTAGATTCTATGCCCTTCCTGCCAGGCCAGATGCATTGGACTCAAATGCTGTCATCACAGGTATTATTTCCATTGGTGGTAGGGCTGCTTCAGTAATATTTGATCTAGGGTCTACTTATTCATATGTGTCATCTCTATTTTCTAGTTCCCTGGTTATTTCTCTTGAGCCTTTGGGCACTCCTGTTCATGTGTCCACTCCTGTGGGTGATTATGTGGCTGTGGATCGGATCTACCGGTCCTGTGTGATCACTTTCTGTGGTTTCAAGACTAGAGCAGATCTTCTATTGCTTGATATGATCGATTTTGAGGTCATCCTAGGCATGGATTGGTTATCCCCATATCATGTCGTCCTAGATTGCCATGCCAAGACTATTTCACTAGCGATGCCAGGGTTGCCGAGATTGGAGTGGAAGGGTTCCACAATTGATACGCCTAGTAGGGTTATTTCCTTCCTGAAGACTCAACACATGGTCGAGAAAGGGTGTTTGGCTTATTTAGCTTATGTTCGAGACACCATTGCAGAGTCTCCGACGATTAGTTTAGTCCTATTAGTTCGAGAGTTCGCAGATGTTTTTCCTTCCGATCTTCCTGGCATGCCTCCGGATCGGGATATTAATTTTTGTATTGATTTGACTCCAGGCACTCAGCCTATATCTATCCCACCGTACCGTATGGCTCCTAAGTAGTTGAAGGAGCAGCTTGAGGAGTTGTTGGTGAAGGGGTTTGTTATGCCTAATATATTGCCTTGGGGTGCACCAATGTTATTTGTGAAGAAGAAGGATGGGACTATGCGGATGTGCATTGATTACCACCAGTTGAACAAAGTTACCATCAAGAACAAGTTTCTGTTTGCCTTGTATTGATGATCTGTTCAACCAGTTGCAGGGTGCTAGAGTGTTATCTAAGATTGACTTGAGGTCATGGTATCATCAGCTGAAGATTTGGGACTCGAATGTTCCGAAGACTGCATTCAGGACTAGATATGGCCATTATGAGTTTCTAGTGATGTCCTTTGGCTTGGCTAATGCCCTAGCAGCATTTATGTATTTGATGAATAGGGTGTTCAGGCCTTATATTGATTCCTTTGTTATCGTCTTCATTGACGACATCTTAATATACTTACATAGTCTGGGAGAGCACGAGCAGCATTTGAGAGTGTTGCTTTAGACCTTGCGAGAGCAGAAGCTATATGCTAAGTTCTCCAAGTGTGAGTTTTGTCTTGAATCGCTAGCATTCTTGGGGCATGTTGTGTCTGGGGAGGGTATTAAGGTGGATCCCAAGAAGATTGAGGCAGTTCAAAGTTGGCCACGTCCTACTTCAGTGACCTAGATCAAGAGTTTCCTGGGATTAGCAGGTTATTACCGATGATTTGTGCAGGGCTTTTCATCTATTGCATCACCTTTGACTAGATTGACACAGAAGGCTGCTCTATTCCATTGGTCCTTTGACTAGATTGACCGCAGCTTACAACGTTTGTTCAAGCAGAGGGATCTTAATTTGAGGCAGGGCAGGTGGCTTAAGCTATTAAAGGATTATGACATTACCATTCTTTATCATCCGGGCAAGACGAATGTGGTAGCGGATGCCTTGAGCAGAAAGGCGGAGAGTATGGGTAGTTTGGCATTCATTCCAGCAGAGCAGAGGCCACTAGCTTTGGACATTTAGTCCTAAGCTAACATGCTTGTGAGGTTGGACATTTCAGAGCCCAGCCGAGTTCTAGCATGTGTAGTTTCTCAGTCTTTGCTATTGGGGCAAATCAAGGCCCGACAGTTCGATGATCCACATTTGGTAGTTCTCAGAGAGACGGTACTTCAGGGAGGTGCCAAGGAGGTTTCTATTGGCGAGGATGGTGTGTTGCGGCTTCAGGGCCATCTATGTGTTCCTAATATTGATGGTTTGAGAGAGAGGATTCTAGAGGAGGCCCACAGTTCAAGGTACTCCATTCATCCGGGTGCCACAAAGATGTATCGTGCCTTTAGGCAACATTATTGGTGGCGGAGAATGAAGAAGGACATTGTAGAGTATGTAGCTAGATGTTTGAATTGACAGTAGGTCAAGTATGAGTACCAAAGGCCGGGTGGCCTACTTCAACGGATGCCTATTTTGGAGTGGAAGTGGGAGCGCATCACCATGGATTTCGTAGTTAGGTTGCCACGGACTTTGCGGAAGGTTGATTCAGTATGGTTCATTGTGGATAGGTTGACCAAGTTGGCTCACTTCATTCCAGTGGCGACTACTTATACAGTGGAGATGTATGCTCAGATTTATATTCGGGAGATAGTCCGGTTGCACGGTGTGCTAGTTTCCATCATATCAGACAGAGGACCTCAGTTAACGTCCCATTTCTGGAGAGCCATTCAGAGTGAGTTGGTGACCTGTGTAGAGCTTAGCACAACATTCCATCTTCAGACCGATGGGCAGTCGGAGCGGACACTTCAGATCTTGGAGGATATGCTTAGAGCATATGTGATTGACTTTGGAGGGCAGTGGGATCAGTTCTTGCCCCTAGCGGAGTTTGCTTACAATAACAACTATCAGTCCAACATAGAGATGGCCCCGTACGAGGCTTTTTATGGTCGACGATGTCGTTCTCCTATCGGGTGGTTTGAGCCCGGTGAGGCTAAGATACTTGGTACAGATTTAGTACAGGACTTCTTGGATAAGGTGAAGTTGATTCAGGAAAGGCTTCGCACAGCACAGTCCAGACAGAAGAGCTATGCAGATCAGAAGGCGCGTGATGTATCATTTATGGTTGGCGAGAAGGTTCTCTTCAAAGTCTCTCCCATGAAGGGCATTATGAGGTTCGGGAAGAAGGGCAAGTTGAGCCCAAGGTTTATTGGCTCCTTTGAAGTGTTGAGGCGAGTTGGGGAGGTTGCTTATGAACTTGCTTTACCCCCCCAATTTATCGAGAATTCATCCAGTTTTTCATGTTTCGATGCTTTGGAAGTATCATGCCGACCTATCCCACGTGTTGGACTTCAATACTATTCAGTTAGGTGAGAGTTTGGGCTATGAGGAGGAGCCAGTTTCCATTATTGATTGGCAGGATTGCTAGTTGAGGTCCAAGAGGATTTTTGTGGTAAGAGTCCAGTGGAGGGGCCAACCGGTCAAGGAGGCAACCTGGGAGTCCGAGGAGGACATGCGGAGAAGATATCCCCACTTATTCATCAGTCCAGGTTCCTTTCTATGTCCGTTCGAGGACGAACGTTTGTCTAAGAGGTGGAAAATGTAATGACCCGACTGGTCGTTTTGCCTTTTGAACCCTGTTTCCTTAAATAAAACTTCGCGCGCTTGCTTTAGCCAATTTATGACTTGTGGGGATGGTTGGTTCGAGAGTTAGAAGAGTTTTGAGTGAAATATGTTCAATTGTTTCTTCAGGATTCTCTTAAAAGACCAAGTTTGACTTCGATACACTTTTTGGAAAAACAGACCTATATTTGTGATTTGATGGTCCCAGAGGGTCCGTGGGAAAATATGGTACTTGGGAATATGTACGAAATCAAATTCCGTGGTCCCTAGCCCGAGTAATGAATTTTTATTAGAAATTGTTAAATCGAAGTTTTAAAGAATTAAAGAAACTTAGAATCATTGATTTACTAGTTATCGGGCTCGTATTTTGGTTACGATGCTTGGTACAGGTCTGTAATATCATTTAAGACTTGCCCGTAAAATTTGGTGTCAATCCGAGTGGTTTAAGGGCGTTTTGACCCGTTACAGGAGAATTAAGAACTTGAAGTTCATTAGTTTGATTCATTTACTTTTAGGGGGTGATTCCTAGATTTAGCGTTGTTTTGGTTGTTCTGAGGGTTCGAGTGGGTCCGCCTTGTGATTTCAGACTTGTCAGTATTTTCGGGTAGGGCCTGAGAGCCCCGAGCATCAAGCAGACGAGGCTTGAGTGAAGTAGGAAAATTGCTAAGGGGCTGAAGTTGCTGCTTCTGTCATAACCACATCTGCGGTTCTTGGGCCGCAGATGCGGAACCGCAGGTGCGGTCAGAACTCCACAGAAATGGCCAGGGGCAATCCAGGCCAAGACCGCAGAAGCGGCTCCCCAGCCGCAGATGCGAGCCTCAGACCGCAGAAGCGGTTCCTGCCCTTTTGGCCAATTCCGCAGATGCGGTTCCTGCCCTTTTGGCCAATTCCGCAGATGCGGCTCTTCTTCTGCAGGTGCGGGACTGCAGATGCGGTCCCCTAACCGCAGATGCGGAAAATCGCTGGGCAGTGAGCTTCATTTAATTCGAGCTCAAAGACCTTTTATTTCATTCTTCTCTACACTTGGGCGATTTGGGAGCTTCCAAAGAGGGGATTTCAACATAGCACTTCAATGTAAGTTAATTCCACTCATTATTAGTTTAAATACATGTATATTAAGTAGATTAAACACTAAAAAACTAGGTGAAATCAAAGGGGTTAGAGCTAGACCTAAGGTTTAAATAAAATTAAGATTTAAACACGAAATTTGTTATGAAATGAACTAGATCCTTAGGTTATAGAGAACAACTTTCTTCGAAAAATCTCGTATTCCGGGCACGTGGGCCCGGGGTCAGAATTTAAGAAACTTGTGAAAAAGGTTGGGAAATCGCTTAAATAGTTAGAATTCGATCTTGTAGGCCTATATTGACTAGTTCTTACTTCATTTAACTAGTTTGTGATCGTTCGGCTCCTAATTGAGTGCTTGGGCTTGTTCTTGATATTGGAAGTGCGCTTTGGAGCGAGGTGAGTCTCCTTTCTAACCTTGTAAGAGTGAATTGTCCCTATAGGAATAATAATTGAGTAATTGTTGCTAAATGCGGGGGCTACGTATGCACTAGGTGACGAGAGTCCGTGCGTAGCTACTACTATGCTAATCGTCCGGGCAGTTTAGGACCCACACCATGCTTTATTTATAGAAATCTCTATATTATCTTGTTAATATGATCACCTAGGATATGCTAGAGACTTCAAAGGGGAATACGAACGAACTTGCATACTTGTTGAACTCTTGCATCGCATTATTGACTATTGATGTGCCTTCGTGTGTATATTTGATATTGTTTATTATTTGCGGATTGGGCCGATCGCCTCGGTATGAATAGATGCATCTATGTAGCACCCCGAAAAAATGTTGAAGTACTTAAGAGCTATTAAGAAAGGTGACGTGCACTAATTATATTATTTTGTCTATTATGAAATTTTCCAACTCGTCTTATAATGTAACACCCCGGAAAAATGTTGAAGTACTTAAGCGCTATTAAGAAAGGTGACATGCGTTAATTATATTATTTTGTCTACGAACGAGGATTTACCATTATGGATACCAATTTGGATATGATAATAAGTGTAGAAGGCATATTATAAGATATATGGGGTCTAAGGAAAGGTCTAAGACTAAGCCGAGTTGGAAAATTTCATAATAGACAAAACTTTCAAGAGAATGCGCACAAGACCATACTTTGGAAGAGCATATCTACATGTATATAAGGTGTTATGTGATGAACGACCTATAAAATTAAAGATCTCCGAGTTTAGTTTCCAACTCTTCAAACCGTTTGTCATTTGGACATTCCTACACAAAGTTATGATCAAATTACCAAAGGCTAGAAAATGCTATCCTGTGTCAAATCTGCGACCGCAAAACCTATCGCATTGCGGGCTTTGCGGTCGCATTTATGTCGTAGACTGGGCCAGTGTAGCCTAGTTTTGGGCACTAATTTTGCGGTGCATTATGCGGCCAGCATTCTCGTTTTGCGGTCCGTCTGCTATAGAAGACCCGACTTCGGAGGGTTAATTTTCCTATTTTAGGCTTTGGGGTTCATTTTGGGGTGATTTTCTGAGCATTCGAGAGAGAGATGAGAGCATTTTAGAGAGAGAATGGGGAACTCACCATTTAAATCATCCAATCTTGCATCGATCTTCAAGAATCAAAGAACCCAATCACAAGTTCTTCATCAAAGAGGTAAGGTTCTATACCCTAGTCTTCAATCTCGTTTTTGGGTGATTGTTGAGTAAGAATTCATGTGAAAACTAGAGATAAGTCACTTGTGGTCATTGTTAGTCATAATATGGGATTATCATCAAATATCCTAACTAGATTACGTATTTTGGGATGAAATCCGAAGGTTTGAGCCTAGGGATTTGAAAATAAGATATGATGATTTGGAGGCCGAATTGTTGTCGGATTTTGGTAAAATTTGTATGGTCGGACTCGTGGTTGGATGAGGTTTCATATTTTGTAACTTTTGCCAGTTTCCGAGATGTGGGCCCCACGAGAAAATTTTGAGTTTAATTTCAGATTTTTGATGGAAAATGTAGAATTTCATATGGAATAAATTCCTATAATTTTTATTAACTGAATCGAATCGTTATGGCTAAATTCGAGGCATTCGGAGGTCAATTTGAGAGGCAAAGGCAATGTGGAGTAGGATTTTGCTCGGATCTAGGTAAGTAATGATTGTAAATACTTTCCTGGTGGTTTGAAACCCCGGATTACACATCGTTGTGTTACTTTGAGGTGACTTGCACGCTAGATGACGTGCGTGGGGTAGAGCACCGCTGGGGATGGTGACCTAGTCCACCCCGAACTAATATTTTAATGCGTAATTGATAGTTAATTGTTTGATATTATATATTTTGGTTGTATGCCATGTTTGGGGCCTTGTGCCGACTTGTTGAGACCCTTAGGGGCATTTTTACTATTTTCCTCACTCCATTTGTTTGAAAGCATATTCTCAGTCATGTCTTACCTGGTTATTGCTCAAATCTGGCTTTATCACTATATTCTTAAAGATGTGGAAACTATTTTGGGCCGAGTTCTCTATTTTTACTGAGATAGACTGAGAGTCTGATGGTGAGGTTAAATCACTGAGAGAGGCCAAGGGCCTAGTTGTGAGGATTATATATCTATGCATCGGGCTGGACGCCGCAGCAATATATATGTATATATGTATACGAATCGGGCTGCACACCGCATCGATACTTATATGGATCGGGCTGCATGCCGCAACAATATAGCGCTTAGGTTGTAGGAGCCCTCCGGAGTCTGCACACCCCCAGTGAGCGCAATCAACTATTTATATGGATCGGGCTGTACGCCAAAGCGATGTATGGATCGGGCTGCACGCCGCAGTGGTTAGTTTGATTTCAGTTACCGTGAGAGATATATGGATCGGGCTGCACACCGCAGTGGTTACTTTATGGTACCTATTGAGCGTGAATGCTGAGTGCGAGTACCTATTGGTAAGAGTTGAGTCACAAGTGACTGAGAGGCTAGCACGAGGGGCGATAGATATATACATGCATATGAGTGATGCTTTGCCTGAGAGGCCTGTTTATGAACTTATTTATTTCACTCCTCTTAAAAGTGAGTTTCTATCGAGTATGTCAATTTATTGACTATTTTCACTCATTTTTATATTGAGACTCTGTCTAAATGTTGAACAAATGTTTTAAAAACAACTTTTATTTAAATTGGGATTATGTGATGTTCAGAATTTAATCACTGATTTTGCATTAGTTATTTCCACTGAGATTTTCAAGTTATGAGGTGTTATGAGTACGGTTTTGCCTGAGGGGCCGATTATAGTTTCCATCTTTTATTAAAAATGGTATTGAACCCCTACTAAAATTGCTGGAAGGTATTTTAAATGATTTGTACCAGAAAGCTGGATTTAAAATGGGACGATTGACTCGTATTATGATTTGAAAGCCTGATGTGCTTATTGAGCCTAATGTAAAAATGTGGATTCATTGTTTCCTACTGCTCAGTCTTTATTTACTCTTATTACTTACTGGGTTGGAGTACTCACATTACTCCCTGAACCTTGTGTGCAGATTCAGGTATATCGGAACTTGGTAGCGGGTGTTGATTGCTCAGACGCGGAGTCATCAGAGTTAGCAAGGTGGCTGCATGACATTCGCGGCACCGTTTTTCCTTCCTCTCATTGCTATTATTGTATTTAGAGTATTTTTAGACTTTCCTTGTACTCAGACCTTGATAGATGTTCATGACTTGTGACACCCCGGTTAGGGCTGTGTTAGGTTAGATTTCTGTATTTTTTTAATCTATACTTCCGCTATTTGGTATTATTAAACCATGATTATACTATAATTGTGTTAAATGACTGTTTTAAAGGACGAATAGGGTTTACTGGATGGCCTTGTCTTCACGAGAGGCGCCATCACGACCAGGTTAGGAGTTTGGGACGTGACAAGCTATAGGCGCGCCGTCGACCCTCGGCAAGTGCACAGTTTATTTCTGTTAGATCGGGCCGTTGCCTTGGCATATTGTGCGCATGATATCTATATGGAACTTATACTTGACTTGTTTGCTAACCTTCTGAAAAGTAAATAGCTAATTGGAAATATATTGGAGAGTAGGAATTATATGCCTTGTTATAAACTGTTGATTATTAGTGATTTTTCATGATGAGTATAATACTTTGATCTATTATTCGACCCTAATGAGTATCAAGTCGACCTCTTCGAGATTATATGGGATACTTACTGGGTACATACTCCCTCCGTTTCAATTTATGTGAACCCATTTGACTGGGCACAGAGTTTAAGAAAAAAAAGAAGAATTTTGAACTTGTGGTGTAAAATGAAGCACATATATTTTGTGTGGCTATAAATCATTGCATAAAGGTAAATTGTTTCCAAATAGGGAAATAGGTCATTCTTTTTGGCACGGACTAAAAAGAAAATAGATTCACATAAATTGAAACGGAGGGAGTATTATTTATATACTTATTGTATGCTTCTGTACTTAATTGTACATGATCTGAGGCAGATACATCTGGTTACCAGTCCGGTGCACGCCTTTGAGCTTGTGGCAGAGACTTCCGCGGTAAGATGCTTCCTTCTTCTGTCACTCAGCACCCGGATGGAGTCTTCCTTTACTTTTGCTATCTTACCCTATCTCAGACAGTAGGACAGATACGTCTTTTGTATATTCTACTAGATGCCCATACTTGTGACACCAGGTTCTGGCACATACTTTGGTAGACATTTGTTTTTTTGGGTTGTATACTTATGTTATTTACGGTATTTCGCACTTCTGGCTTAAATCCTAATTAAGAATCTATTTCGCTCATTTCTGATTAAAAGCAACATAAGAATTTAGTAATGTTCCGTATTGGCTTGCCTGGCAACGGTGTCAGGCGCCCTCATGACCTATTGTGGAAATGGTTTGTGACATGAACACTTTTATTTTTGAGTTTATGCTCTTTCTTCGTAAATTATAAGGTTTTTCCAAATGAGAAAACGTTTTTAACTCTTTCTTTAAAGGAAAACTCCTTTTGGCCACACTATTTTTGGCCAGATTGACCCAAATGGGGTTATTAAGGAAATTTTATGCCTAACTAGGGTTTCAGGCGAATCTTTATACCGATAATGCCCTTTTAGTTAGGTTTGAATATTTCTTTCCCACCCATTTTATAGTTGTCTTCCCAATACATGGAAGAACTCAAAGGTTGCAAACCCTATTTCTCGTAAACCTTATTTTTATTTTACTTTTTACGTATTTTCATCCTCCTTTTTTTTGTAGTATACACATATATATTTCGAAATTATTCATCTATATACATGTATTTGATTGTGTATTTCGTATATTTTTAGTAATTGATTGTGTATTTTATATATTTTTAGTAGGTCTTCAAATCCCTACTATTTAAACAAACCTAGATAGCCGAAACCCTACCTAAAAAAACCTTAGATGGCCAAAAACATACTTAAACAAACCTTCATTTAAACTCCTATGTTCTTCTAAGTTTGAGTTAATAGATTAAGGATGCATTCGAAGAAGAATAGTGCTTCAAAACTATATGTTATATTTTCTGGTAAAAAGCCAGGAATATACTACTCATGGAGTGATTGTTCTCCTATGTTATCGGGGTTAAGCATAGCATCTTTCAGTCTTTCAAGTCTCACGATGTAGACATATCGGCGTTCGATGAATTTGAAAAATCTGCTGAAGGTAAACAAAAACTCAAATCTATGATTTTTGTTATTTTTTGTGGTAAGAAGCCTGGAATATAAAAATGTTGGTCCGAGTGTGTTAATATGCTTGTTGGAGTCGAGGGTAGCTACTTTAGTACTTTCTAATATTACGATGAAGCCTTAGAAGCCTTCAACAAATTTTAAAAAATAAGTTGTTCATAGGAAGAGTCATATTCAAGCTCGGCCGTTGAAGAAAGTGAAGAAGTGGTAACAAATGAAAGTGCAGCAAGTGCTATTTCATCTGCTATGTTAGTGGACATATTTATTAGGTTGAAGCTTTCAGAAAATGTTGGAAAGTGATTATGTTAATTTTAGTTCTTATGTTATCTTGTGTCAGAAAAGTGTTTGTTATTTCTCTTTGGTGTGCAAGAGTTGAGGACCTTATTTTTCATTTCGAATATCAAGTATTGTATGAAGTTGGGCATGATTATTTCATGTTTACTTTCTTTACTATCTATGAAGTTCGAATTTTATGAATTCTTTAGCATTTCGATCATGTTTCATGCAAAATATTCCAAGGAATAATCTGCATTTTGTACATTAATTTTGTATTAATCTGCATTCCTAAATTATTTTTGTTTATTTTTTTGGATGAAAATAAATATTTTATTGATCACCAACAACTATATTTTATTGATTCACTTCTATTCATTCTTCCTGGATTGATTTGACTTTGGTTTGTGTGAATGCCCCCAAATTAATCGTGACATTCACACAAATTATGAGATAAATGATTTTGCTTTTGCTTGATTGAATTATGCACATTGAGTTTCACAATGAAAACAGGTTAAATTCCCTGACAAACTGAGGTGTCTTATTTATTCAGGTCAGATAGTGCTTTTGCTCAATGAAAATTTTATTTTAGTTATGTATTATTGGAATTAATGGTACCTATATATGTGTCACGACCCCAAACCGGCCCGGTCGTGATGGCACCTCTCGTGAAGACAAGGCCAGCAGACACAATACTCACATTAATCCTTTTAGGCATTTAGAGTCATTTTTAAGCCTTTAATTAAATAAAGTTTTATAATAAACTTCTGAAATGACTGTGCGCAATAAAAATATAAGCCCGACATCGGGGTGTCACAAGTCATGAACATCTATCAAGGTATGAGTACAACAAAAGACTAAAATGTACTGAATACAGTAATAGCAACGAGAGGAAGGAAGCGGTGCCGCGAACGTTATGCAGCCACCTTGCTACTCTGATAACTCCGCGCCTGAGCAATCAACACCCGCTACCAGGTATATAAATACCTGCATCTGCACTCGAGGTGCAGGGAGTAATATGAGTACTCCAACCCAGTAAGTAATAAGATTAAATAAAGACTGAGTAGTAGGAAACAATGAATCCACATTAACGTTAGGCTCAATAAACACAACAGGCTTTCAAATCATAATACTAGTCAACCTTCCCTTTTAAAGTTCGACTTTTAGTAAAAATTATTTTGAAATGCTTTCCAGCAGTTACAGTGGGGGTTCAATACAATCGAAAACAATCGAAAAATATCAAAAATCTCGAAATTAGCTAAACCCGAGCCCCGGGTCCACTTCTCAAAACTCAGAAATTTTCACATCAACGGGTTCCCTATCTCGCCACGAGTCCATACGTACCAAAAACTCTCAAATCCGACCTAAAATGACCCTACAAATTCCAATTTAAAATTTCAAAAACCCAAGCCCTAGTTCTTCAATTTTAGGCTTAGTTTCCATAAATTTCTAGGTAGATTTCACAATATAATCGAGTTTGAAGACCAATATTCTTAACTCAAGTTGATTCCCCTTGAGTCCCTCTTTAATTTTCTTCAAAAATCTCCAAAAACGAGCAACCATGGGTGAAAAATGACCCTTAATAGCGGATTAAATGAAATTATAACATTCTACCCAGCACTGACCATTCCTCTATGCGATTGCGGAACATTCCTTGCGATCGCGAAGAACAAATCTTCAACTCTCAAAATTCCTCTTATGCGATCGCAAACTTTACCATGCGATCGCGAAGCACCAGAACAAGGCCTTCCGCGAATGCAGACACACAGATGTGAATGCGAAGAACAAATTACCAGCCCTCACTTTTTCTCCTATGCGATCGCGAACACTTAAAATCATCTGCTACTGCTGCTCAAAATCTGCAACTTCTCATCATGAAAATTGGTCCGATTGACCATCCGAAACTCACCGGAGGCCCCCTGGACCTCAACCAAAAGTACCAACACATCCTAAAACATCAGTCAAACTTGTTTCAATCAACAAAACACCTCAAAAAACACCAAAACCATCAATTCACAAGAATTCAAGCCTATGTTCTTCTAAAACTTCCGAAACACGCTTTTGATTAAAAACCCAACCAAACGACGTCTGAATGTCCTGACATTTCGCACACACATCACAAATGACATAACGAAGCTATAACAACTCTCGGAATCACATTCCTACCCTCAGATCCAAATCTCACCTATCAACCGGAATTCTCCAAAATACAAACTTTGCCAATTCAAGACAAATCCTTCCACGGACTTTCAAAATGCATTCCGATCGCGCTCCTAAGTCATAATTCACCCAATGAAGCTAATCAAATCATAAAAATTCTGATCTGAGCTCATATACAAATAAGTCATCTCTTGGTCAAACCTTTCAAATTCAAAGCTTGCAACTGAAACTGTTCTTTCAAATTCATACCGATTTTCGTGTAAAACCAAAATCAACGATTTACATCAGTCATAATACATCATACGGGGCAAGTCGTGCCCGAGAACTGGCGATTAAAGTGCAAAAGCTCAAAATGACCGATCGGGTCGTTACATCCCCCTACTTAAACACACGTTCGTTCTCGAACGTACTCACAGTTGTTCTAAAAAAACAATAGCTAAATAACTTTACCATTCATATACCTGGGGGTGATCCCACGTTACCCTATCTCAATCCACTCTGGCCCATAAGCTATAGAACCACATTTTCACTTCTGAAACCATCAATACGATCAAAACCTCATACTTATACTATGAATAGACCCGAACCAGCTGTAGTAACCCATGCTTGCAATCTCGGGAGCAATCCCATGATACACCACATAACTCGAACACTCGTAGCGATGACTTCTATTCACAGCAACTACCTACAACATCCGAATACTGGTAGAAAACCTCTTATTAGCTAAAGTCTCATTCCAAAACTGTCATATACTGACAACGATAAATGAAACACACGATACACTATGACCATTTTCTCAGATTACCCATTCATGAAGCCACTTCTCCCCTAGCAAATAACATAGCAAATTCTCGAGCCGAACCTCGATATTATCCTTCTAACATGCTGAAATAGAATTTGTTCGTATTCATTAATGATCTTAATAGCCTCCTCTAATCCAACACACCACTCTGGTGACATGACACATCAATAGAGGCCTACGCCACAACTAGCATAATACGTGCACCAATAAGCAACGCTCCGAACATACTCAAATCATAAAAATGACTCAAACGAAAGAGCTGTCCCTCAAGCTCACTAGTACTATCACAACACAAGGCTGAGAACCCATATCCCATCATAGAAATAGAACACATGAGTCAAACCCGCAAGGTCATATCTCCACGTAGCTTCGCTGCAATGCGCGATTCTATCCAAACACCGCTCCACCCTAAACACCTCAAGTCACTATGCTCGAAATTAACAATCACGTACAATTGATGTCTGGAACCAAAGCAAATCATTACACCCGCGGTGAACAAATAACATACACCACGCAAACCCAATAGGACGTAACCGATATTCCATTCACTGAGCAACACCTATTACTCTTCCCGTTTGAATTCCACTATGAAACTCTGATAGAACCGCACCATAGATGCATATAACCAACAGATCGCAACGTTTCACAACACAGGAAGGTAACTCATAGATCCCCCTAATTGATAATAGTTAAAAAACAATCGAATCAACACATCTTTCGCCAGCAGCAACTCGAAGTCAACAAAACTGCCTCGATGCCGGACACATATCCATATAGGTCTACCAATGGACCACACATCAACTCTAGTTACACACAATAGATAAACGATCCTTCGAAGGTCCACAATGGCTGAATCATAGCACATACTTGTATCTGACTAACTTACTCACATTTGCCATCCACCACCACAAGCTAACCTGTATATGAGAACTTTTAGTCTCTAAATCCATAGAACACACGAATACCATATCTGATCCCAACTCTACCATTCTCATATATAACTCACCTCTCATACACAATCATCCCACGAGAGATACTCTAATATTCTTCGATGCCACCAAGAAAACTCAAATATTAATAGCCTATCTAACAAGAAGTGCTGCAATACTACCGAAGTACCATAAACTTAACCACATTTCCTCTTTTTGAAACATATACCCTCGTCAAATCACCTCAATTAGCGTTACCATTTCCTTAATCATCTGAAGCCCATTTCTCAAATCATATGAAACTACCTGTGCTGCCTAAGAATCTATGACCTTTCATTCCAATCTGAACTTTGACCTTACACACGCAAATCTCAATCGTACACAACATACCGCATAAACCGTACCACTCCAGGAATAACCGTGAGAACTTTATATCCCTTCTGAGCCACAAAAATCTATGTACTCACTAGTCAAGAACTTTCCATTGGTCCCGTCTAGAATAAAATCACTATACATCCCATGCTCCGCATGCCCATAGAAAATATACATCCCTTACCCGCGGTAAAAACCATCAAGAACTCTCCAAGTCCCCCTTGCACGAATCAGACCTCCCAGGTTTAAATCCTTCTAACTCGGCCAAGCTAAGCAAGCCATCCAAGCCTAAGAGCATTGCCGAAAAATACCTGTAAGAACTCATTACCTCGAACACACACAAGGAACTAATTATGTCATTACCATACCGGCCCGGTCTACTATCAAGCTGCCCCATCTATCTACATTTCCTTCTGATTCATCTTCACCTTGATATTTCCTCTTGCTGTAGCACCACAATTCCTCAACCTAGGCTTACCACACGAGACCCAAGCATAATCCACACTATCTAAGACCCATACGCCGCTGAATACTCTCTTAAATATCCCCAAAAGCACCACATTCCAAAGCACTTTAATCTGAATAACTTCCTGCGAATCTAAATCTGTTACCTTTACCTTCATGATACTGATGCATAGAATCCCATAATTAACATAGAAATACCATAGGTCTTGACATCTTCCAATGAAAGCTCAGTTTCTAACCACACATGCAACTTTAAAATACCCAATTGTTATATGTAGAATCTTGAACACATTAGAACCATTTTCGCTAGTCATCCACTCTACTCAAATCGAAATTAACCTGATCAATAGAATCGAACAACCTATGCCTCATTGGCACTTCTGACACTACAACACATAACCGAGCAATCAGCTAATTAATAGCAAACTCCCCCACTTGGCTTGAAGACATGGATAAGAATACCTTTAATAACACATAACACTTATACTCTACTAATGCCACAATATCATAGTGAGATTAAACTCAAATATTTTGTAAGCTTGTGTAAGCACAAATCATATAGTACATTAAATATTTTACAAATCTCGCAACAGTTAAACCCGCTCTCTTAAGCGACCCAAAATTTCAAATCTCAACATGTACTTTTTAATTACACATGAGGTCTTCTAACATACATATAGGGATCACACCACGTCAGAGCACTCCGTAGGAGATAACCCACCTGCTTCGCCTTAATATAATATTTTTGTATACCTTCCATCGTTACAACCATTATGCAGTCACTTAGCCTTTCTGAGTCTGAACTCATATCGCAACATGAAATTTACTGCACTCCAACTGGAAGACATAAAAGATTCTTCACACACCCATAACTCGGGGCTATACCTTTAATCATGATGGAATTCAAGCATCTAATAGTTATTCTATCCTCCAATGGACCTATCTCGTCGCTTTCCAAATCATATGGATATAACTCGCAGTACTAATATACTCGTCGCATAGCTATCCAGCCGACACTCCCACTAATAGGGACAATACCGAGCATATAATTTCGAAACACTTACTCACATAATCAGCACCTCGGTGCTCAAGCCATAGGCAAAGGTCCGACCTCAAGTCCTTCAGACTAGCCGTATAACAAACTCACAGAGAGCACATCTTACCCCTCGATTGGGGGATCACAAGCCATCAAGCATATCTGATACTGAGCACTCATGCGCGCATATGAACGCATGAAAGGATTTCAAAGAGTTACTTTTCAAGTTGAATCAAGGACGCACGATAAGAATTTCCAAGAATGTGAAGTTTTCCTAAAGGTTCTGCAGCTTCTCGAGGATAAATACAGATGTCTCCGTACCGATCCGCGAGACTCTACTAAACCTGCTCATGAATCATGAGACCTAGTAACCTAGGATCTAATACCATCTTGTCACGACCCCAAACTGGCCCGGTTGTGATGATGCCTCTCGTGAAGACAAGGCCAGCGACACAACACTTACATTAACCCTTTTAGGCATTTAGAGTCCTTTTTAAGCCTTTAATTAAACAAAGTTTCATAATAAACTTCTAAAAGGACTGGGCGGAATAAAAATACAAGCCCGACATAGGGGTGTCACAAGTCATGAACATCTATTAAGGTCTGAGTACAACAAAAGACTAAAAATGTACTAAATACAGTAATAGTAATGAGAAGAAGGAAGCGGTGCTGCGAACGTCATGCAGCCACGTTGCTACTTTGATAACTCCGTGCCTGAGCAGTCAACACCCGCTACCGGGTATATAAATACCTGCATTTGCACTCGAGGTGCAGGGAGTAATGTGAGTACTCCAACCCAGTAAGTAATAAGAGTAAATAAAGACTGTGTAGTAGGAAACAATGAATCCACATTAGCGTTAGTCTCAATAAACACAACATGCTTTCAAATCATAATACTAGTCAACCTTCCCTTTTAAAGTTCGGCTTTTAGTAAAAATTATTTTGAAATACTTTCCAGCAGTTTCAGTGGGGGTTCAATACAATTTTAAAAAATAATAGATATTAAAGCCGTAATTGGCCCCTCAGGCAAAACATAGTTCGTAAAATAGCCCCTCGGGCAAAACAATAATCATAAACACTTCATAACTTGAAAATCTCGGCGGAAATAGCCAAATGCCAAATCAGTGATTAATTTCTGAACATCTCGTAAACCCCAGTTTAATTAAAAGTTATTTTAAGACATTTGCTCAACTTTCAACAGAGACACAACATAAAGATGAGTGAAAACAGTCAATAAATCAACATATTCGATAGAAACTCACTTTAAAGAGGAGTGAAATCAATATGTTCATAAACAGGCCTCTCAGGCAAAATATCACCCATGTACATGTATATATATATATATATCTATCGCTCCTCAGGCTAGCCTCTCTGTTACTCGTGACTCATCTCTTACCAAACAATACTCGCACTCAGCATTCGCGCTCAATAGGTACCATATAGAAACCATTGCGGCGTGCAACCCGATCCATATAACGCTGTGGCGTGCAGCTCGATCCATATATTTTGTTGACGGTGCTCACTGGGGGTATGCAGACTCCGGGAGGGGCCCCTTACAGCCCAAGTGCAATATTGCAGCGACGTGCAGCCCAATCCAACATATCGCTGTGGCGTGCAGCCCGATCCGTGTGTGTATATATATATATATATATATATATATATATATATATAGCTACGGCGTGCAGCCCGATCCACAGATATATAATACTCACAACTAGGACCTCGGCATCTTAGTCATTAACCTCACCATCAAACTCTCAGTCATCAATCTCACCATCAGAACCTCGGTCTATCACAATAAAATAGGGAACTCATCCCAAAACAGTTTTCCACACTTTTAAGAATATAGTGATAGAGACAAATTTGAGTAATAAACAGGTAAAACATGACTGAGAATATGCTTTTAAACAAATAGACTGAGGAAAGATAGCAAAAATGCGCCTAAGGGTCTCAACAAGTCGGCACAAGGCCCCAATATGGCATACAACCCAAAATATAATAACATCAAACAATTAACTATCAAATACGCATTAAAATAATCGTTCGGGATGGACTAGGTCAAAATCCCCCAGCGGTGCTCTACCCCACGTTCGTCATCAAGCGTGTAAGTCACCTCAAAGTAGCACAACGATGTGTAATTCGGGATTTCAAACCCTCCGGACAGTATTTACAATCATTACTTACCTCAAACCGGCTACCACTTCAGCTCGCGACGCATTTGCCCTTCGAATCAACCTCCACGCGCGTCGAATCTACCCAAAATCAGAACGAATACATCACAATACGCTAAGGGAACATATCCCAAGCGAAAACAATCAAAAAATATCAAAAATCTCGAAATTAGCAAAACCCGAGCCCCAGGCCCATTTCTTGAAGCTCAGAAATTTTCACATCAACGGGTTCCCTATCTCGCCACGAGTCCATACATACCAAAAACTCTCAAATCCTACCTCAAATGGCCCTTCAAATACCAATTTGAAATTTCAAAAATCCAAGCCCTAGTTCTCCAATTTTAGGCTTAGTTTCCATAATTTCTAGGTGGATTTCACAATATAATCGAGTTTGAAGACCAAGATTCATACCTCAAGTTGATTCCCCTTGAACCCCTCTTTAATTTCCTTCAAAAATCTCCAAAAATGAGCAGCCATGGGTGAAAATGACCAAAACTCGCAGATGAAATGAAATTATAACATTCTGCCCAAACATGACCATTTCTCTATGCGATTGCAGAACATTCCTCATGACTGCGAAGAACAAATCTTCAACTCTCAAAATTCCTCTTATGCGATCGCGAACTTTACCATGCGATCGCGAACTTTACCATGCGATCGCGAAGTACCAGAACAAGGCCTTCCACAAACGTGGACACACAGACGCGAACACGAAGAACAAATTACCAGCCCTCACTTTTTCTCCTACGCGATCACGAAGGCTTAAAATCCTCTGCAACTGATGTTCAAAATCTGCAACTTCTCAACATGGAAATTGTCCGATTGACCATCCGAAACTCACCCGAGGCCCCCGGGACCTCAAGAAAAAGTACCAACACATCCTAAAACATCATTCAAACTTGTTTCAATCAACAAAACACCTCAAACAACACCAAAACCATCAATTCACATCGAATTCAAGCCTAAGTTCTTCTAAAACTTCCGAAACATGCTTTTGATCAAAAACCCAACCAAACGACATCCGAATGACCTGAAATTTCGCACACACATCACAAATGGCACAACAAAGCTACAATAACTCTCGGAATCCCATTCCGACTCTCAGATCAAAAAATCACCTATCAACCGGAATTCGCCAAAATACTAACTTTGCCAATTCAATCCAAATCCTTCCACGGACTTCAAAAATACATTTCGATCGCTCTACTAAGTCATAATTCACCAAACGAAGCTAATTAAATCATAAAATTTACGATCCGAGCTCATATACAAATAAGTCAACTCTTGGTCAAACCTTTCAAATTCAAAGCTTTCAACTGAAACTGTTTTTTCAAATTCATACCGATTTTCGTGAAAAACCAAAATTAAGGATTTACATTAGTCATAATACATCATACGTGGCAATTCGTGCCTGAGAACTGGCGATTAAAGTGCAAATACTCAAAATGACCTGTCGTGTCGTTACAATATGTTGGATCTTCTTTTGTATTTTTGGCATGTTTACATAAGCAGTAAAACATTTGAGTAGAATGATTCTTGGTGTAGAACTGCCAACATAATGTTGTGTGATATCTGTTTTAGCTCACTGTCGATAGTTATATGATGTTGTTTCTCTCATTTTGTTTTGATTTTCTTAGAGATCCCTTAATTTTTTTCATTAATTTAGTGAAATAGAAATTTCACCTACACTACGTTAGTATCTTTTTTCTAGCTATTCTTCCTTAATTTATTCTTTTAATATTAGAGTGATAATTTTCATATTGTTATAGATAGGCAAAGTGACCATATTTATACCTCAAAAAGGGTATTTTTTTGGCTCGATAATATTTGAAACCAGGGAATAAAGGAAGCAAAAAATATTTTAAAACATGTAGCAAAAAGTAAGAATCAAAAGTAAAGGAAGCAGAAGAAATACTAAATAAGCATTTTCATTGATTAATTGATACTTTTCAACATATTCCAAATAATATTTGGAAGATACTTTTAGCATACCATGCTAACAACATGGCATGCATAACAAAACAACTTAAAAACCCAATCTTTTACTCTACTTAGTCTTTTGATTAACAGATTTGATGCCTTAGAGGCGGCTTCGGTGTCACCGATTATAACGATAATCGGAGTATCGAGTTCTTTATCCTCTCAGCGAGCAGTTCCTCAAGCATATCATAACAGGAAGTGAGAGGGTATGAATCATGAAGAAGTCTTTCTCACATAGTCCGCTCCAATTTCCCTTGCCAACCTAAGCACTCGGTAGGTTTGTCTCTGTCTTTAGATTTTTCAACTTGTTTCTTACATCCTGGTGGAGGATGTTGTGGATAATGAGTGAACCATGAAGAGGTTTATCGATAATTTTTTTTGTAGGGGTTCTTTCCATTGTTATTTTCAGAGAATTTTGAATTAGAGTAGATAATTTGGATGATGAGATAAATTATGATTTTATTTATAGTATGGGTTTCTGAATATCTCTAGGTTTAGGGTTAGGGTTTTTAATTAAGTTCCCATTTCCTTTTCATACAAGGCGGTAACTAAGAATTCCAAGATACTTTCTTACCTACATTATATACAGGAGTTGAGGAAGAGATTCAGAAAGACGGACTTCCAGCATGTTCCCAAAATACAAAATGAGTTCGCTGATGCCCTAGCCACTTTATCGTCCATGATCCAACATCCAGACACAAACTTTATTGATCCCATCCAGGTCAAGATTCACGACCAACCATCTTATTGTGTTCATGTCGAGGAAGAAGCCGGGGGGAAGCCCTGGTTCCATGATATCAGAGAATACTTGACAACAGGAGAATACCTAGAACTTGCCAATGCTACTCAGAAACGCACGCTCCGAAGATTATCCAACAACTTCTTTCACAGCGGAGGAATCCTGTATAGGAGGACTCCCGATCTGGGATTATTAAGATGTGTTGAGGCGAGAGAAGCAACCAGACTATTGGACGAAGTGCACGCAGGGACATGCAGGCCACACATGAACGGTTTTGTCTTAGCAAAGAAGATACTCTGAGCAGGTTATTTTTGGATGACTATGAAAACAGACTGTATTCAGTACGTTCGCAAGTGCCACCGCTGTCAGATACATGCAGACATGATAAAGGTGCCTCCAAAAGAGCTTACTGCAACTAGCTCACCGTGGCCATTTGTCGCTTGGGGGATGGATGTTATCGGACCTATTGAGCCTGCCGCATCAAACGAGCACCGATTTATCCTGGTGGCAATTGATTATTTCACCAAATGGGTTAAAGCAGCATCATACAAGGCGGTAACTAAAAAAGTTGTGGTAGATTTCGTCGGTGACCGTATTGTTTGTCGGTTCGGGGTTCTAGAATCAATCATCACTGATAATGGTTCAAACCTCAACAGCGATGTTGATACCCAATTTTTTTCTATGTATTTTTATACTCAAAATACTTTCAAAATAGCATGTATATGCATATATAAGTATCCCCAAAGGTTTTGGTATTTTTCCAAAATTTTTAAAGATTTTTAAAACCAGTTTATGGCCTATTTTATACTATAAAATCCAATAATTATTCCCAAAACTCATCATTTGGGTGAATAATTTATTTTATTTTTACATCTACACAAAAAATATAATTTACATGATTTTTACATAATTTTACAAGTCCATTTGGTATTTTTAAACTAAAATTGCATAAAATTGCAATTTTAGCCTATTCCTCGATTCAATAGCATTTTTAATCACAAAATTATTCCCAATATTTTTAAATTAACACTTACATATTTTTTATTAAATCAGTATTTTTAATCTTAATTTTAAACAGCTTTTACTATTTTTTATAAATTCAAAATTGGAAAAGTGGCTATTTCAATTGTAGCCGATTTTACTTTCAATTATAGCCTGATTTGCACCCCAATCCACCCCCTAATTAAACGACCCAATTTCGTTTCCTACCCGACCCAGACCCGATTAAAACAAACCCGCCCGGACTCCATTTTAAATCGTGGCTGTTGATTGTTTTAATCAACGATCCACGTTTGCCCTTACCTTTTTAACTCAGCCCAACCCCCAAATCCTAATCACTTCTCACAAAATAGCCGCCTCTAAACTCTCATCCTCTCAGATTCTCTCAAATCCTCTCCGAAACCCTAGCCCCTTTCCCACCGATTTCCACCGTATGTCACTGGAAACCATGGCATCTCAGGCCTTGGGTAGCCTGTACCTACCCCCACATACCTCTATGCTCTTTTGCTCGAGGTTTCAGAGTCCGACTTTGAAGACCCCGGCTCAGAATCTTTTCGATTCAAGTTCGATGGCCCTTTCCGGCTCATCTCCGGCAAGTCCTAGCCCTGTGAGTTCATCTCCGACTCAGGACCAGCCCATTCCAGGCCTTTCTCATTTTCTTGGGTTTTTCTCTGAAACCTTAAGCCCTCGAGGTTTTCTTTGTTTCTCTCTAAGATCTGCTTTAATTCCTTGCTATTTTCTAAGATTTTAAACTATTTTTCACATCTTTTCGATTTTTTGTTTTCAGAACTGTTCATCTTTTTAAAACTTAGAGTTTCCATAATTTTTTATACTTGTTCTACTGCTATATCTTATACTTTTACTTTGCTAAGTGCTTTCACTATGGTTTTCTATGTATTTTCTTTACTGTATTTTCCTAGGGTTTCTAAGGATTTCTTTTATTGTGTTTGCTTCCATGAACTGTATATGTTCTTTGGGTTTTCCTGAGTTTATTTTGACTGATCTTCTATGCTTCGTCTTTGCATGTAAGCTGTGGGGAAAAACCCCTAAATTTTGGGGGATTTTCAACCATTTGTGCACGATTGTTTGATTCTTGTGCTGCTTCTTGACTGATTTCAAAACCCTAAATTCATCTCATGTTTCTGATTCTTGCTAAGCTTTGCAAGACCTCTTGATTTCTCGCATGTCTATGTTCTTCTATTTGATCACGTGACTACACTGTTCGTCTAATTCTAGCCTCGCATGTTTAAATTTACGCACTCTTTATAATTAGACTTTTCCTCTCTAAATAACCCTTAAGTTTTGGATTGATTTCTATATGAGCTTATTTGATTCTTTCCTCGTCTAATTTGGACCAATTTTCTGACTTAATTCATTATTGAGTTCGAGTCTTTAGTTCCTTAATTTACTATGTGATTGATTGATTTTACCCTTACCTTATTTATCTAACCGTGCATTTTTAAAAGCTTCTCCTATGTATTTACCCTTTACTACACAATGTGTTCTTGATTTTCTTTCCTTAAAAAAAACAACTTTGCTCTCTCATATTCAAATTCGAGTTCCTTAATTAAAGGAGTTCCCTTCTTCTAATTGATTTTGATTGGTATCGAATTATATTTTGCCTTACTTACCACATGTTTTCAAACTATAAATACCCTACTTCTTTTCTTTAGAAGGGGGACGAACAACTGAGTTCAAAAAATACACACACACACTCAAAGCCCTCTCTTCTTACTTGTGCTATTGTTCTAACTAGCCGGCTGAAAGCCAAGGCTAGACTTTGGAATCCCTTTTGCTTTCCTCAAGTGTTTGCTGAAGGGTTTCTGGCTGTTTTACTGCTCTATTTATTCTGTTATTTGGAACT
>MU788201.1:5884-16326 GCA_026770625.1 Nicotiana glauca
TTCCCCAGCGGAGTCGCCAGAGCTATCATACCTCCTTTTTACGTTATTTGATACACCCTGTGAAGGGCGTAAAGGATTTTTTCCACTTTAAGGATAATCGAAACGGGATTCATTTTCATTTAAAAGTTCAGAGTCGCCACTTAGGAAATTTATGGTGTCCTAAGTCACCGGTTTGAATCCCGAATCGAGGAAAGGTTTGACTCTGTTAACAGTCCGCGAACCAAAAATTCGGGTAAGGAATTCTGTTAACCCGAGAGAAGGTGTTAGGCACTCCCGAATTCCGTGGTTCTAGCACGGTCGCTCAACTGTCGTATTTGATTTTATCTAATTTCCATATATTATTATTAAAAGGAAATGAACTTAACTATGTAGGGATTGGATTACTAAGTAGAAAATAAGAGTATATTTTTGTAGTCCATACTCAATCATTGAGTTGGACCATCACTGGGCTCCAAAATGGCCCAGCGAGTGAATATCAACATCAAATACCCAGAATTGGACCGGGCCCACGTGTAAACCAACATTCAAACTAAATTTGGGCCATTCGTTAAGGCCTTAATTCAATTTTTTACAAACAATCGTTAAGCTACTTAAATTATAGACATATACTACTTCAATTACTGAAACACGGGTTACTACAATTTCAATCTTAAATTCAAATTAGTTTAGCCATTTAGCTACTGGAAAATTTCTTTTATTTTGTTACCAAAAGGAAAAACGATACTGAATATGCAGAATTGAACTTGAAATAAGAAGGTAAACACATGCCTAGTTATTTTATTTCAATCGCTTCACATATATCAAATTTAATAAATGAAACATATTATAAACTCTTACAATTTAGCTAAAATATACTTCAGATTTATTTATCATTTCAGCAAACTATTGTTATGTATAAAATCTAAGTTCGTAATATGAATCCTAGATTTAACTATCATTTTTCTATCATCATAAGTTCTGCGTTTTTTTTTTACAGTCCTATTAACTACTAAGATTATAAGTCCTATGAAATATTAATACAAATACATCTCAGTCAGGATTTAAGTATAACAGTAACTGTTCGAAAATTTAATTACAATTAGACTATTCCTAACTGAATTCAAATATTCCTAACTAAATTCTACATATATCAGATTTAATTGTAGAAGTAAACTAAATGTCAAATTAACACTTTCACTTCATTTCTTCAACTTGTAATTGCAGCTTCCCAGTCATATGAAATTACAAGATGTACCTGGAAATGAAATGAAGATCAATGAGATTCTAGTCGAAATCAACAGAAAAAAGGTTCAGCAATGCGAGTTCAACAGCAATTAATCACAGCTTCGAGATCAACAGACTTAAATCCCAGAAATAACAGATCAACGGCAATAAACCAGCATATAAATTGACAATCAGCACCAAATAACCTTCAAATTGATGTGAGAAACTAATGAAACAGTAGGATTTTCGAATTACTTCTATTGTTTTTGGTATTTTTGTATTTTGGAAATGAAGAATTTCTAAGATGAAGGCTTAGAATTGCATAGATGATTCAGGAGGATTTCAGATTGCAAAAACTTATTGAAGGAGGCCAAATGAGGCCTATTTATAGAGTGGAAAGAGATGGAAATTCAAAACTTAAGAATTTATCAAATAATCCCTCTTTTATATCAATTGTACCCTTATTACTTTCTAATTAATCGATTGTTAACCCCTTATTTATGTAGAATTACTCCTGTTCCCCTATCTAGAATGTTCTATTCTAATGCAATTCCCCTTTTGTCCCCACTTTCTATTTAGTGTTCACTGATCTACCCTTTATTGTACCCATAATACCCCTATCTCCTAAGACTAATTACATTTAGACCCTTTGTTATATCCCAAATTGCCCCTGAATCCTAATTAGTTTTACTAAAATACCACTCTGCCTGTTACCTTTTTTCTCCTAACATATTAGCTAAATTCAGGATCAAATACTAACAGCTATAACCAATCGAATAAACTAACAATTCAATTAATAACAAACAAAATTATTTCTAAACAATTTTCAGAATCAATTTAAGAACTAATGATAATCAGAATCGAAAACAATTCTAAAACTAATCAAAATGTCTAATCATTAATTCTATTAAAACCCTAATTTCTAATTAGATTACTTATTAAAAATCCTATATCAAATCTAACAGTATCAAAATTTTATCGATTTTACTTCAACGAACAAAAATTCAAGACAATAATCAGAAAGCTTTATATCATTTTTATCAGAAACAAAAGGAAACAAACACATGCATACACAGAAAAATAAAAGAAATCAAAAGAAAGAAAGGAAGAAAAATACTTAGTTTTTTTTTTCTTATTATTTTTTTTTCGATAGTCTTTTTTTCTTTTCTTCTTTTCCTTTTAAGAACTAACTCCGGCATCCAGGAGGCCTTTTATGGCCTTTTCTTGAATTTTTGGTTGCCGGCAGACTTTGAGTTTCAGTTTGAACCTTTTTCAGTGATTTTTATGACTTGAAAGTCTCAGAATAAGGCTAAGGACATAAGGAGGAGGCTATGGTGAGATTTTGACATGATTTGGACGAAGGGTTGTTCGCCGGAACTAGGGTTCCGGTGATACTCAATTAGATATTTAAAGAAATCGGGACTTATTTGAGGTAAACGGACTAGAGGGGTGTGATGGAGAGGCTGAGGTAATTCTAGGGTGTTAATGACGGGGTGATTGGCTTAGGTTGTGTCTCCCGCCGGTAGGGTTCCGGCGGGGTTATGGAGAGAATTGGGGCGGCTAGGGTTTGAACGGGGGGGAAGAAGGGATGAAAATGATATAAGGTGTATGTATTTTACTATATTAAAAAGACTCCTATTGATCTCTGACCGTTAGATTAAGTGTATCACCGGCTCAGATCTCTTAAGCCCCCTAAACGATGTCGTCTAGTTTAGTGAAACTGAAGCCTCATCCGTTAGATTAACCCAATGAACGGTGTAGATTTAAAAGACTAAACGCCGTCGTTTTATGGATTAATGGTTTGTGTAGCATGACCGTTAGATCAAACATTTCAACGGTCCAGATTTTAGTCATTCAAACGGGGTCGTTTTGAGTTTCCAGGCTAATCGGGTGAGACTATCTTTTGGGCTTGGACCATTTTTGCTCTTTTGGGCTATTAATTGGTATTAATTCTTGTATTAGCCCAAATCTTATTGTATTGTATTTTGTATTTTGCTTTGTATTTTCTTATTTTCTCTTCTTTTTTTCTTTTGTATTTTTGTATTTTCTTTTCTTTTGTATTTTTTGTATTTTCTTTTTCTCTTATATTTTTGTATTTATTTTCTGATTTTATTAAATTGTTAAACCAGTTATTTTTTAGACATTAATTAACATCTATTTTTGTAGTAAATTTCAATTAAAAACTAAGATGCTATTTTTATTTTAATTAATTTGTTCCCAAAAATAAATTAATACCAAAATTGTAAAATTAAACTCCTAATGCATATGCGTATTTTTGTATATTTTTTATGAATTATTATGCAACTATTTTAAAAAAAATGGCATCAATATCAACAAAAATTAAAAATCATTTTGTTTATATTTTTAGGAATAATTTGCTTAGGGCGAAAATCACGTGCTCACAGATTGAGACAAAATAATTCCGTCAATACAGCTTAACTCCGTCAAGCATGTACGAGTAGTGATGAAGTATATAGCACTTTAGTTGGTTGTTGACCAACGGAAAGCATGGTAAAAAGATGAACAAACGAAAAAGGGCTAAAGGATGAAGAAATTTCATATATAAAAAGATTGGTACACTGAACATGAACCCAATATCAAACAACTAAAGAGGAAGCTAGTCGATCATTCAACAACAGAAATCTACCCTAGGATCCAATCTGCCAGCTTTCTTCTCTTATGATATTTCAAATATTGAAAAAGTGAAATAATGGGGAATATAATGAAGCGGACTAATACTCTATTCGACTAGATGAAGAATCTTTATATAATAGGATGTCTCCCAAGCGCCGAGGGGCTAACGTCATATTCTCAATCGGCTTTGCCTCGCTGCATACTTTCGTTTAGTATTCCTTATAGCTATTCTCCAATCATCCAAAAGCAGCAGTGAGGCGGATATTTATTTAGTAAAAAGGCTGTCTACCTTGCAGGGTCTCTTGCCTAGTTCACCGGTACTAGGCTATGAAAGACTCAACATCGGGTCCAATGTAAATCAAGCCTTGCGAATGATGGTGGCTCCATACGGGTAGACGTAGGCACTGAAACCATAACAAAGATAAGGCAATTACAGGGAGGATGTACGTGTTATCGGGCGAGTGCGGACTCGGTTAGTATAAAAGATTATCAATATAGTAATAGGATGCATCTGCTGAAGGCAAGACTCATGTAACAACAAGCTAGACCGAAGCTCAGCCATAGTTGGTTTTGGTCGTTGAAGCTTCGCCATAGTGACAAAGCTTTTATAGTTCGAAGGCAGGCCAGCAAGAAGGAATGTAAACATATCAGATTGGGACACCGGTGCATGGATAGATTCCAAGGAGTCACAACTGTTCTTGAATGTACGAAGGTAAGCCGCCATAAACTGATTTCCTTTCTTCTCTCTTTCACTATCATGTTCCTCACTAACCCGAAAGGCTTTCTTTAAACCATACTTTGGGGATGGGATCTTTGAACCTTGTTTGAGCTCATCTTCCCCTTTCAAGACAAGAAAGGAGAAAAAGAACTCCTTTCTTTTAGTTTTCACATACATACGCGAATCTAGGTCCAACCTCGCTTGCATACAATTATCAAGGGGTATGTCTACACTTTCGTTTACATACGCAAGCTCCCAATTAGTAGCAATCACACTTCTGTGCAATATCCAACGCATATTAAAGCACTTAGCGGCCAAGCATCAACAGAGTAGACTGCGGATTGGTGCCCAGTGACATAGTAAAGGTTGAACCATCAACAACTCTGAGTGCCCCAGTCTTAAGTTCCTATCAACCACTTTCCCAACAAGGCGGCCTCCATGGTAATGTGATATTGTGGTCACAATGATAGAATTATCCCATCAGAAAATCATTGGATAGATCAGCATGCAATGAAGGTCCAAAACCTGAAATATATAGGACCAAACTCTTGTTAGTACTTGAATTCCAACATGGAGTGGCTTTTTTGTACATCATGAATCTTTCTGTTCACACACCTCTCCACCACGTCCATCACCAGGATTTCGAAAGTAATCAAACCTGACTATTGGGTTAACCTTACCAGTTGATGCTTGTCCAAGATAACCAGCAGAGAGGGGGCCAACAATCTTTTCCATTAGGGTTGCCATAGTAATATATACGAGAGAGGCGGAACTCCTAACAAAAGTACCATGAGACGGGGCTTTTCTCCCAAACATCTCCTTCTTCACAAGTGGCTATCGCGCCTCACCTTTGAATTGAGCTTCTTCTATCTCTTGTTCCTTATCTGGTTCCGATCAGTGGCTTGGAAGCAAGCTACCCGTGCTATATAGAGGGATAAGAGCAGCAGGATTAAAGAAGCTGGTTCAAAGCTAAGGTATCAATCTGCTTTCTTTCCGTCTTCTTTTCTTCCAGGGGTAGATGCCTTAGATTAAGAAAGGGTTGGTAGGCCCTTAGTCCATTCCCGATGATCCTCTCCTGGTCAATTGCTTGAGGTTTCGGACCATTGCTCTCTTTTTTAGTCGTATCAGGTGCATCGTCTTTTCTTTGACTTGCCTTGTCCGTATAGTCAGTAATCGATGTAAGAAAGATTCTTCTATGATAAGTGGTACATTCCATCTTAAGAAGTAGCACATTCTATTAGGTTTCCTGTAGAGCGAGGGCCTCTTCTTCCTGCCTTTTCTGTAAGAGACTTTCTTTCTTGCCTGAGTATGGGTCTACCTGCCTTATTCTAAGATGCCTTACCCTTCCTTATCCTGAGTATTTGTATGCTTAGATTCTGTTTCCCCAGCCGACTGTTGAATCTCTTTTTGCCTTGGTGTGCGAGACGACAGAGGGGTAGCTTAGACTTCTTCTCCCTTGTGGATCTATTACAACTAGCAATTCTGATAAACAATATTATAGAAATAAGGCTAATTCAATAGAAATCATTCGTACCTAGCCTCGATTCACGTGGCAAACATTGTCCAATAATTCATGAAAACATATAAAGAGCAGAGTTGGCGCATTGGCGCATATGATCTTTCTTCTTAATAGGCATAAAGAGCTAGCACTAAGAGCAGGGGATGAATCTTTATCGACTTCCTTTTGAATAACTTGGATAACATCTTTGTGGACATCTGAGAGAGGTTCTTTCTACTAGTGGTCCTCCTCGTGCTAATGCTAAAAAAAGATTCAATACCTCTTTTATTATTAATTAATAATTGGCATTCTTTGATTGGCCTAATCTCGTAATTCATGGCTTTGACCCTGACCTAAGACTAATTCAATATCTCTATTCCTTCGTCATCAAAGCCCAAAGATCTATGAATTAGCTCATGCTTGACTAGACAAGCAGATAAATGACCCTGCATCTTTTTTATCTCTCCCGCATTTTTATTTATATAAGTATTTCATATTTATGATGAAATTTCTGAAAATTGACCGACCACTTTTTATTCTGGACAAAGGAATCCTGTCTAATTCAATAAGTAGAGGGAAGATACTAATTTTTTGTATTTGAAAAAGATTTCCGTAGGGATCTCTAAAGTAGATGGCGGTTGATAAAGAACTCTTTGATCATAATTTCCCGTATGAATACTGTGTTGAACATGAAACTTGTGATTGGTAGTAAAACATTTTTTCGCTCATTATGACACAAAAAAGGTATTAGTTTTCAAAAAACTTTAGCTTGTACACAAACACTGTAGGCCCTTCGTAAATCCATGTGAATTCCTCTTCGTAGTTTTTGATTTCACCAGGCCCATCAAATGATTTGACTTTCATAATTCAATAATATTGGGGATATAAAAAGAAAGGGAGTCTCACTAATTCTTTTATTGTGGATATGAATATGTAGTTCGCCTCCGAAGATTAATGACAAAAGTTTGGTTTGTTTATCCGCTAATGAAAAAATCAATATCAATTGGATCCTTTGATATGCATTTTTTCTTTCATCTGCTTAAACGATTGCCATGGGTAAATTTATAGTAATAATTGGATTTCTCTTGGTTACAAGCAAGAAATATGTGACGACCCAAAGGGTCATCACCTGTTTAAAATGAATTTTGTGTTTTCAAGGCCTTGAAAACCTCATTTAGAGTTGCCTCAATTTGCGTGCGCATTCTGGGCGCGTACCCGAAAGCTTAAATATGAAATTCTATGAAGTTTTAATATTAAAATGAATAAATTTGACTTTGGTCAACTTTTTGGGTAAAGGGACCCGGACCTGTGATTTGACAGTCTCGGAGGGTCCTTAAAAAAATATGGGACTCGAGCGTATGTCCGAAATCGAATTCCGAGGTCTCGAGCATGAGAAATGAATTTTTAAAAGAAATTGTTTTTTTGAAATTGTAAAGGAAAATTGAAATGATACTTGATTAGAAAGCGATGGTATCGGGCCCGTATTTTGGTTCCGGCGCCCGGTACAGGTTTAATATATAGTTTAAGTCCTTTCTGTGAAATTTGGATTAGATCGGACATCATTTGATGTGTTTCGGACTTGAACTCCTAAATTACGAACTTGATGAAGTTTTGGAAAATGCTTTGAATTTGAGATTTAATTTGTTGATAATGATGTTATTTAGGCGATTTGATCGCACGGTTAAGTTTGTATGATGTTGTTGAGTGAGTACATGTGTTTGGTTAGGAGCCCCGAGGGCTCGGGAGTGTTTCAGAGTGTGTTTCGGAGTAGTTTTTGACTTAGAAAAATTGCAGATTTTGCTTCAGCTATTGCAGACCCTATTCCTTCTTCGCGTTCGCGTTTGCATCACATCTCACGTGTTCGCGAAGCTTTATTTTTTCTTCTTTCGTGTTCGCATCCCAGCTCTCATGTTTGCGTAGTGTTATTTAACGCTGAGGGCTGAGTCTTCTTTTCCTCATCGCTTTCGCGTACATCTACTCGCGTTTGTGTAGCTTTGAAGGATTCCTTCTTCGTGTTCGCGTGCTGGCCCACGCGTTCGCATAGAATAATTTCTGGGCCACAACATTTTTACTCTTCGCGATCGCGATGGCCTGTTAAGTGTAACTTATCGCAAACATGACCATCATGTCGCGAACGCGATGAGTAATTTCGCCCAGTAAAATTTTAAAATTCCAGAACAGTGTCATTACGGGATTCATTAAAATTTTCACACAACCTTTCTTCTCCAAACTCTTAGGCGACCATTGAAGCAATTCTTCACCAAAACTTCTTGGGTTAGTAATTCTTTGCTTATTTTCTTCTAATTCCTTCAATATCTATAAAAATCCTAGGCCTAAAATGTGTGATTTAAGGTAGAAAATTAGGTATTTAGGTAGAGTTAGGGATTTTTGATTTTTCTTGATTTAGACCTCGTTTTGGGGTTGAATTTGAAAACAAATTATATATTTGGGCTCGTGGGTGAATGGGGGATTTGATTTTGGTCCGAACCTCGTGTTTTGACCAAACGGGCCCGGGGTCGATTTTTGAGTTTTTGGGAAAAATGATGAAAAAGCTATAATTAAGCATTTGGTTCGTATTGTTTAGCATTTCTTGATGTATTGAAGTCAGTATTGTATAAATACGATTGATTTGAAGCCAAATTCAAAAGGAAAGGAGGTTATTGAGGATTGATTTGATCGTGAAAGTTTGAGGTAAGTGTTTGGTCTAACCCTAGCTTGAGGGATTAGGAGTTGAGTCCTATTTTCTAATTGCTTCTTGTTGAGCACGATATATAGGCATGGTGACGAGTATCTATACGTTGGTTTCGAGCATGACCATGAGTCTTAAATTGATAGTTGTTGTGTTCTTAAATGACACTTCGGATGCTTTAAATTTATGACTCTTGCTATTGAGTAGAGATTTAGTTTATTCTCGTGGACTTTATTTATGTTTGAGTACTGGTGTTAATCGAGCTGAGTAAGAATTGAGCTAGGATTTGGTTATAGCTGATTCTCCCTTGCCGGGATGGTTATTTTGATATTGTTGTTCCCTTGCCGGGAAATTATTATTATATTGCTTTTGTTTTCCTTGCCGGAATTTTATTGTGACTTTGTTTTGAATTGAACTGGGAGCGGGTGGTACGCCTACCACAAGTTATTGAATTAAATGGGAGCGGGTGGTACGCCTACCACAAGATATTGATGAAAGTGGGTGGTACGGCTACCACGAGTTATGATAAAATGGGAGCGGGTGGTACGCCTACCACGCGATTTGATGAAATAGGAGCAGGTGGTACGCCTACCATTGAAGCTTTGATGAAATGGGAGCGGGTGGTACGCCTACCACGGAAACATTGAGAAATGCGATCGGGTTGCACGCCTGCAACGAGGCATGCAACAGATATGTACTGACAGTGAAATCTGCTTTTATTTCCCTTATCCATGTCAGAGTGAAACTGTTGATTTTCCACTATTATTCTTTGAATTCCTGTATTATCTGCTATCCTCGAAGCATGTTTCCCTCCCATTAAAATGTTTATTCTTGTTTATTTTCCGCTGTATATGAATATAACTGCACAGGTTTATCTAGAGTCTGGCCCTAGCCTCGTCACTACCTCACCGGGGTTAGGCAAACACTTACCAGCACATGGGGTCGGTTGTGCTGATACTACACTCTATGCTCTTTTTGCTCAGATCCAGGTGTCAGAGCAGCTTACGGTGTGCAGCAGTAGACAGAGAGCCGACCTTCTATCCACGAGACTCCAAGGTAGCCTTGCTGGCGCCCGCAGACCCGGCGTCTCTTCTATTAATTTTCATGTTCTGTTGACATTTGTATTCGAGATAGACTATGTCCTTTATTCCAAACTATTATTTGTAGTAATCCTAAACAGTCCATGTATGGTTGTGACATCAGGTGCAGGGTAGAGACTTGTATTTGGTTTTCTAGACGCTGTTCCTATTTTCAGTTCAGCCTTCCACTAAATTTTATTTTTTCATTGTCTTTTAATTGCTTATTCATTGATAATTTAATTGTTTAATCATGTATAAAACGAGATGGGTGAATGTTTGAAAAGGTCCTTGGCTTGCATAGCTTCCACGAGTACGCTCCATCACGACTCCCGAAGGTAGAAATTCTGGGTCGTGACAAGTTGGTATCAAAGCTCTAGGTTACATAGGTCTCAAAACTCATGGACAAGCTTAGTAGAGTCTGAGGGATCGGTACAGAGACATCTGTATTTATCCCCTAGAGGCTACAGAGTTAGGAAAAGTTTCACATTTGTTATTTCTTGTCGTGCGGTTTGGTTTCTCAATGCTAATTGAATTTCTACTTTGTTCTTCTGCAGATGGCGAGAACACGTGCTTCCTCATCTACCGATCAGCAGTTTGAGCCTCAGGCATCTCCCACGGGGG
>MU788201.1:17932-28658 GCA_026770625.1 Nicotiana glauca
AGGCCGAGGTTGTGCTAGAGGCCGAGGTCGTGCTAGAGGCCCAGGTAGGGGCAGAGCTCAGCCCCGAGCAGCAGCACCATTGGCGGAGCCTCAGGTTGACTTTGACAAGGAGGTTCTGACCCCAGCCCTAGTAGTTCCGCTGGACCCAGCTCAGGTCCCAGAGGGGTTTATTGCTACCCCAGTTCTTCAGGATGCTCTGGTCCGATTGGTAGGCCTCATGAATAGTGTCACCCAAGCTAGTTTTCTTCCCGTAGCACCAGCCACTTTTCAGGCTGGAAGAGGAGCCCAGACTCCTGCTACTCGTACTCTGGAGTAGGTTGCTCCCCCGATTCAGACTCCAGCAGTTTAGCCAGTTGGAGCAGCTCAGCCGGGTGTGGTAGCCCAGGCTGGTAATGGAGTAGTTATGTCTGCCGATGCTTTATGGAGATTGGATAGGTTCACCAAGCTTTTCACTTCTATATTCATCGGTGCATCTACCGAGGATCCCAGGACTATCTTTATAGTTTCCACGAGGTTCTTCAGAACATGGGTATTGTTGGGACCAATGGGGTTGATTTCACTATATTTTGCTAGTCTGGATCCGCCAAGACTTGGTGGAGGGATTATTGTTTAGCTAGACTAGTAGGATCGCCAGCCTTGACCTGATAGCAGTTCATGCATCAATTTCTGGAGATGTTTCTCCCTATTACACATCGAGAGGCCTATCAGAGCCAGTTCGAGCGTCTCTAACAGTGATCCATGATAGTCACCCAGTACGAGACCAGGTTTATTGATTTGGCTTACCATGCTCTTATTATACTTCTCACTCAGAGGGAGAGAGTGAGATGTTTTATTGATGGACTCATTCATCCTATTCATCTCCAGATGGCTAGAGAGGCTGGGAGCGAGATATCCTTTCAAGAGGCAGCCAATGTGGCCCAGCGATTAAGATGGTATTGTCACAGGGAGGTGGTCATAGGCCAGACAAGAGACCCCGTCAGTATGGCCGATTCAGTGGTGCTTCGTCTGGAGGTAGAGATTCGTATGATAGGGTTCATCCTCCTGGGCCCTTTCAGTCAGCTCTTCAGGTTTCTCACGGTGCTTCTGGTAGTCGTGGTCCTCAAATGCAGTATTCCGATCAGCAGTCCTTCAGTGCACCACCAACACCTATTAGTGCCCCACCACTTCAGAGTTTCCAGGGTCGTCAGCCCTAGCAGCCGAGGGCTTGTTTTACTTGTGGAAACATGAGGCACATTGCTAGGTATTGCCTTCGCGAGTCAAGTGGCTCTCAGCATCAGAGTTCTCGTGCCATGGTTCAGGCACCAGGTGTTCCATAGCTCGCCCAGCCAACTAGAGGTAGGGGCAGCGGTGCTAGAGGTGGAGGTAGAGGTCATAAAGATGGAGCTCAGACTGCCAGAGGTAGAGGCTAGCCAGCAGCAGGCCGACCTAGAGAGGTAGATCAGAGTGGTGGGGCCCAGCCCCGATGTATGCTCTTCAGACCAGGCCCGAGGCAAAGGCTTCAGATATGGTTATTACAGGTACGATTCTGGTTTGCGATAGAGATACTTTAGTGTTGTTTGATCTGAGGTCTACGTATTCGTATATGTCATCTTATTTTGCCCCGTATTTGGTCATGCCTAGTGATGCATTGGGTATTCCAGTTTATGTGTCTACACCGGTGGGTGACTCTATTGTGGTCGATCGAGTCCATCGTTCTTGTGTCGTGGTGATTGGGGGTCTGGAGACTCGTGTAGATTTGTTGCTTTTAGACATGGTTAAGTTCGACATTGTATTGGGGATAGACTGGTTATCAACCTATCACGCTATCTTGGACTGTCATGCCAAGACTGTGACCTTAGCTTTACCAGGATACATATGGGAGTTCATAACATTTTCATAAACCCTTTCTTCTCCAAAGCTTCTAGGCAATTTTTGAAGCATTTCTTCACCAAAGTTTCTTGGGTAAGCATTGTTTAACTCGTTTTCTTCATTTTCCATCAACATTTATTGAATTCCTAGGACTAAAACATGCGATTAAGGGTAGAAAATTAGGGATTTGGGTAGAGTTAGGCCTTTTTAATTAATTATGATTTAAACCTCATTTTGGGGTCGGATTTGAAAACAAATTATATATTTGGGCTCGTAGGTGAATGGGTGATTTGATTTTGGTCCGAACCTCATGTTTTGACCAAGCAGGCCCAGGGTCGATTTTTGGATTTTTGGGAAGAATGATTAAAAAACTATAAATTAGCATTGTAATTGGATTGTTTAGCATTTATTGATGTTATTAAATTGATTATGAATAGATACGATTGTGTTGGAGCTTAATTCAAAAGGAAAGGCGGCTTTTGAGGATTGTGTTGGCCGTGGAAATTTGAGGTAAGTGTTTGATCAAACCTTTGAATGAGGGATTAGGAGTTGAGTCGTATTTGCTATGTGGTAATTGTCGAGTACGATGTATTGGCATGGTGACGAGTATCTATACGCTGGTGTCTAGCATGACCGTGAGTCTTTAAATTGTGAATATCTTCATTTCGTTGTATCTCTCAGGCCTTGGTGATGATTCCTATTTGTTGTGAAAAGCTTGTGGAAGGAAATTGTGACTTATAAACATCGAGGAGCATTGGCTCAAGTTATATTACAATTGTGAAAGTATATGAGACGATTGAACCATTTGGAGCATTGCTCAAGTGGTGAAGAGAGTTATGAAATAAAAGTGAAAGAAAGAGAAAGAGTTATTGAATTGTTCCCTTGCCAGGATATTGTTGCCTTGTGGAGTATTTCCCTTGCTGGGATGTTGAGATTATTGATATTGTACCCTTGTCAGGATTTAATTGTTTAACTGTGTTCCCTTGCTGGGATTTCTTTTATTATTTTATTTATTCCCTTTCCCCTTATTTGTGACTGTTGTTTGTGTGAGGAAAGAGTGTAAAGCATGAAGAGTGATGTCGTGCATTCTTTGTTTATTGTGAGGAAAGAGTCTAAAGCACGAAGGGTGATACCGTGCCTTATTTGTTTATTGTGAGGAAAGAGTATAAAGCATGAAGGGTGATGCCGTGCCGCACTATGCACCATTCCATGCCTATTATATTGATTCTCATGGTATGGACGAGAGTAAAAGCACGAAGGGTGATGCCGTGTACTTGTCCTTGACTTCCCTGATTCTTTTTAATAATTGAGTTGTGTTGTTCTTCACGTTTATTTCACTGATTCCTGTTGTTACTTGACTTTATGGTGATGTCATTGATTCCCTTGCCCTATTTTCTTTGTAATTGTTGTTTGGGTGAGGAAGAGTGTAAAGCACAAAGGGTGATGCCCTATATTGTTTTGGTGAGAGAGTGTTAAAGCACGAAGGGTGATGGCGTACACTTATTACTGTTTATTATGATTTCTTGTTGTTTTTAGTTCAAGTGCATTAATTGTCTTATTTCACTATTACTGTGATTCTTATGTTGCCGGTTCCTTTATTGTGTTACTTGTTATTATTGGATCAAGGTATCCTTGCACAACATTACGCCTTGAATTTATGCTATAATTGCTACATGTTTATGTGACTTAATTGCTACTTGACATTTAGTATACTAAATATTAAATTGCCTAATTGCTACTTGTCATTATTTGTTTTCCTCAGTGATTCATAAATTTTATGTACTTGTTGTCTTATGAATTCTTATTAATTGTTGCGTCTGTTGGAGTAAATTTTATATTGGAAGAATTGTTGATATAATAAAATGGGAGCGGGTGGTACGCCTACCACGAGGTTTAATGAAATGGGAGCGGGTGGTATGCCTACTACAAGATATGAGAAATGGGATCGGGGTGCACGCCTATAACGAATTGTGAACTGAGAGTGAAGTCTGCCTTTGTTATCCCTAACCTTGTTAGAAGTTAAATTTTGATTCCTCATAATTCTCCTGAGATTCTTCTTTATCCGTTATTTCCCGAAACACGTTTTCCCCTCCCATCTTTATTTGTTTATTCTACTTTACTTTCCGCTGTAATTATACAACTGCACAAGTTTATTTGGTGGTCTAGTCCTAGAATCGTCACTACTTTGCTGGGGTTAGGCTAGGCACTTACCAGTACATGGGGTCGGTTGTGCTGATACTACACTCTGTGCTCTTTTGCACAGATCAAGGTACCAGACAACAGTAGTAGCTCGGGAGCCAGCCTTCAGTCCAGCAAGACACCGAGGTAGCCTTGCAGGCGTCCGCAGGCCGGGCGTCTCCTCTATCTTAATTTATGATCTATTATCTCTTGTATTCGAGACAGACAGTGTTACTTTCTTTCAAACAGTTGTATGTAGTAAATCTTAGTAGTCCGTAAATGTTGTGACACCAGTTCTGGGTAGAGGCATATGTGGATCTTCCTTATTATTTTGGTTTGTTTCGTTTAAGTCTTCCGCTAAATTACGAATTCCGTTGTTGTTTAATTATTTAATTCCTGTCAATTAAATTGGTGAAAAAAATGGATTTAAAACAAAGGTAGTTATGGATTCTAAATGTGTGGCTTGCCTAGCTTCTACGAGTAGGTGCCATCATGACCCCCGCAGTTGAGGAATGGGGCATTCGATGTCCCTAATATAGCTTTCTGCACTCGGTATGGGCATTATGAGTTCTTGGTTATGTTATTCGGGTTGACAAATGCCACAACAACCTTCATAGACTTGATGAGCTGACTGTTCAGGCCTTATTTGGATTCATTCGTGATAGTCTTCATTGATGATATATTGATATATTCCCGCAGTCAGGAGGAGCATGAGCAGCACCTTAGAGTGGTTCTTCAGACTCTGAGGGATAGTCGATTATATGCTAAGTTCTCGAAGTGTGAATTTTGGTTGGGTTCAGATTCATTTCTGGATCATGTTGTATCAGCAGAGGGTATTCAGGTGGACCCAAAAAAGATTGAGGCAATCAAGAATTGTCCTAGACCAGCATCAGCTATAGAGATTCAGAGTTTCTTGGGGTTGGCAGGCTATTATCGACGGTTTGGGGAGGGGGTTTTATCTATTGCAGCCCCGATGACCAGATTGACCCAGAAGGGTACCCAGTTCAGATGGTCGTATGAGCGTGAGGCGAGCTTTCAGAAGCTCAAGACAATGCTGACTATGGCATTGGTGTTGGTTTTGCCCACAGGTTCGGGGTCTTATACAGTCTATTGTGATGCTTCTCGTGTTGGGCTTGGAGCAGTGTTGATGCAGGATGGCAAAGTCATTGCCTATGCTTCCAGGCAGTTGAAGATTCATGAGAAGAACTATCTGGTTCACGATTTGGAGTTGGCAGCCATAGTTCACGCATTGAAGATTTGGAGGCATTATCTGTATGGCGTGGCATGTGAGGTGTTCACGGATCACAAGAGTCTTCAGTACTTGTTCAAGAAAAAGGAGTTGAATTGGAGGTAGAGGAGATGGTTGGAGTTGTTGAAGGATTATGATATCACCATTTTATACCATCCAGGGAAGGCCAATGTGGTGGCCGATGCATTGAGCAGGAAGTTAGCCAGTATGGGTAGCCTTGCTTATATTTCGGTCGATGAGAGGCCACTTGCTTTAGATGTTCAGGCCTTAGCCAATCAGTTCGTGAGGTTGGATATTTCTGAGCCCAGTCGTGTGCTATCTTGCACGGTCGCTCGTTCTTCATTATTGGAGCGTATCCATGATCGGCAGTATGATGAGCCCTATTTGTGTGTCCTCAGAGACACGGTGCAGCACGGAGGTGCCAGGTTTGTTACCTTAGATGATGAGGGAGTTTTGAGATTGCAGGTTCGAGTATGTGTGCCTCCTATGGATGGGCTCCGAGAGTTGATTTTGGAGGAGGACCATAGCTCCCGGTACTCTATTCATCCAGGCGCCGTGAATATGTATCAGGATTTGCGGTAGCATTATTGTTAGCGTAGAATGAAGAAGGATACCGTATAATATATGCAGCTCGTTGTTTGAATTGTCAATAGGTTAAGTACGAGCATCAGAGGCCTGGTGGGTTATTTCAAAAGATTGACCTTCCCGAGTGGAAATGGGAGCGGATCATTATGGACTTCGTTACTGGACTTCCATTGACTCGGAAGAAGTTCGATGCAGTTTGGGCCATTGTTGATAGGCTGACCAAGTCAGCGCATTTCATTCCTGTGGTAGTCTCCTATTCTTCTGAGAGGTTAGCCGAGATCTATATTCGGGAGATTGTTCGCCTTCATTATGTGCCCGTATCCATCATTTTGGATCGGGGCACGAAGTTTACCTCGTGTTTCTGGAGAGTAATTCAGCGAGAGTTAGGCACACGAGTTGAGTTGAGCATAACATTTCATCCCCAGACGGACGGTCAGTCCGGGTGGATTATTCAAATTTTGGAGGATATGCTCCGAGATTTTGTCATTGACTTCGGAGGTTCATGGGATCAGTTCTTGCTTTTAGCGAAGTTTTCCTACAACAACAACTACCAGTCAAGCATCCAGATGGCTCCTTATGATGCCTTATATGGTAGGCAGTGTCGGTCTCCGGTTGGATGGTTTGAGCCGGGAGAGGCTCGGTTGTTGGGTACGGATCTGGTTCAGGAGGCCTTAGACAAGGTCAGGATTTTTTAGGATAGGCTTCGTTCAGATTAGTCCAGGTCGCAAAGTTCGAGATGTGGCTTTTATGGTTGGTGAGCAGGTATTGCCTTGAGTGTCGCCTGTGAAGGGTGTGATGAGGTTTGGGAAGAACGACAAGCTTAGCCTTAGGTTTATTGGTCTGTTTGAGATTCTTGTTCGAGTGGGAGAGGTGGCTTATAGACTTGCTTTGCCACCGAGCTTATCAGTCATACATCCAGTGTTTCATGTGTCCACGCTTCGGAGGTATCACGGCGATCCAATCAACGTGTTATATTCCAGCACTGTCCAGTTGGACAAGGACTTGTCTTATAAGGAGGAGCCGGTGGCTAATCTAGACTGGCAGGTTCGTCAGTTGATATCCAAGAGTTTCCCTTCTGTTTGTGTTCAGTGGAGAGGTCAGCCTCCTAAGGCATCGACCTGGGAGTCCAAGTCCGATATGCGAAGCCGTTATCCTTATCATTTCCCCGACTTAGGTACTTCTTTCTTCTATCCGTTCGAGGATGAACAGTTGTTTTAGAGGTGGAGAATGTGACGACCCAAAGGGTCATCACCTATTTTAAATGAATTTTGTGATTTTAAGGCCATGAAAACCTCATTTATAGTCGCCTCGATTTGCGTGCACAATCCAGGAGCATAGCCGAAAAGCGTAAATATGAAATTCTGTGAAAAATGCTAAGTTTTGATATTACAATGAATAAATTTTACTTTGGTCAACTTTTTTGGTAAACGGACTCGGACCCATGATTTGACGGTCCCAGAGGGTCCGTAGGAAAATATGGCACTCGGGTGTATGCCCGAAATCGAATTTCGAGGTCCCGAGCTCGAGAAATGAATTTTTAAAAGAAATTGCTTTTCTGAAATTATTAAGGAAAATTGAAATGATACTTGATTAGACAGCGATGGTATCGGGCCCGTATTTTTGTTTCGTCACCCGGTACAGGTCTTATATATAGTTTAAGTCCTTTATGTGAAGTTTGGATTAAATCGGACGTCGTTTAATGTGTTTCGGACTTGAAATCCTAAATTTGGAACTTGATGAAGTTTTGGAAAACGCTTTGAATTTGAGGTTTAATTTGTTGATAATGATGTTATTTAGGTGATTTTATCGCACGGTTAAGTTCATATGATGTTGTTGAGTGAGTACATGTGTTTGGTTAGGAGCCCCGAGGGCTCGGGAATGTTTCGGAGTAGTTTTTGACTTAGAAAAATTGCATATTTTGCTTCAGTTGTTGCAGACCCCATTCCTTCTTCGTGTTCGCGTGACATCTTCCACGTTCATGAAGCTTTATTTTTTCTTTCTTCACGCTTGCATCCCAGCCCTTGCATTCGTGTAGTGTTATTTAACGCTGAGGGTTGAGTCTTCTTTTCCTCATCGCGTTTGCATACATCTATACTCGTTCGCATAGCTTTGCAGGATTCCTTCTTCGCGTTCGCGTTCGCGTGCTGGCCCAGGCGTTCGCATAGAATAATTTTTGGGCCACAACATTTTTACTCTTCGCGATCGCGATGGCCTGTAAAGTGTTACTCATCGCGAACGCGACCACCTGTCGTGAACGCGATGAGTAATTTCGCCCAGTTAAATTTTGAAATTCCAGAACAGTGTCATTACGGGATTCATTAAAATTTTCACACAACCAGCGTTCCTCTTTATGCTTTTTTTTATATATATAATATCTAAAGCGCTTGCCTAGTGGATAGCCAAAAAAAAGCTCTTAGGCGACCATTGAAGCGATTCTTCACCAAAACCTCTTGGGTTAGTAATTCTTAGCTTATTTTCTTCAAATTTCTTCAATATCTATTGAAATCCCAGGCCAAAAAGCATGTGATTTAAGGTAGAAAATTGGGTATTTGGGTAGAGTTAGGGCTTTTTGATTTTTCTTGATTTAGAACTCGTTTGGGGTCAAATTTAAAAACAAATTATTTATTTGGGCTCGTGGGTGAATGGGTGATTTGATTTTGGTCTGAAACCTCGTGTTTTGACCAAGCGGGCCCGGGGTCGATTTTTGAGTTTTTGGAAAAAATGATGGAAAAGCTATAATTAAGTATTGGGTTCGTAATATTTAGCATTTATTGATGTATTGAAGTCATTATTATATAGATACGATTGGTTTTGAGCAAAATTCGAGAAGAAAGGAGGTTATTGAGGATTGATTTGATCATGGAAGTTTGAGGTAAGTGTTTGGTCTAACCCTAGCTTGAGGAATTAGGAGTTGAGTCCTATTTTCTAATTGCTTCTTGTTGAGTATGACGTATAGGCATGGTGACGAGTATCTATACGTTGGTGTCGAGCATGGCCGTGAGTCTTAAATTGATAGTTGTTGTATTCTTAAATGACACGTCAGATGCTTTAAATTGATGACTCTTGATATTGAGTAAAGATTTAATTTATTCTCGTGGACTTTATTTATGTTTGAGTACTGGTATTAATCGAGCTGAGTAAGATTTGAGCTAGGATTTGGTTATAGCTGATTCTCCCTTGCCGGGATGGTTATTTTGATAGTGTTGTTCCCTTATCGGGAAATTATTATTATATTGCTTTTGTTTTCCTTGCCGGAATTTTATTGTGACTTTGTGCTGAATTGAACTGGGAGCGGGTGGTATGCCTATCACAAGTTATTGACTGAAATGGGAGCGGGTGGTATGCCTACCACAAGTTATTGATTGAAATGGGAGCGGGTGGTATGCCTACCACAAGATATTGATGAAATGGGAGCGGGTGGTACGCCTACCACGAGTTATGATAAAATGGAAGCGGGTGGTACGCCTACCACGAGATTTGATGAAATGGGAGCAGGTAGTAAACCTACTACAGAAACTTTGATGAAATAGGAGCGGGTGATATACATACAACGGAAACATTGAGAAATGGGATCGGGTTGCACGCCTGCAACAAAATGTGTACTGACAATGAAATCTGCTTTTATTTCCCTTATCCATGTCAGAGTTAAACTGTTGATTTTCCACTATTATTCTTTGAAGTCCTATATTATTTGCTATCCATGAAGCATGTTCCCGTCCCATTAAAATGTTTATTCTTGTTTATTTTCCATTGTATATGAATATAACTGCACAGGTTTATCTGGAGTCTAGTCCTAGACTCGTCACTACCTCGTCGGGGTTAGGCCAGACACTTACCAGCATATGGGGTCGGTTGTGTTGATGCTACACTCTGTGCTATTTTGCAAAGATCCAGGTGTCGGAGCAGTTTATGGTGCACAGCAGTAGACAGGGAGCCGGCCTTTTGTCCACGAGACTCCGAGGTAGCCTTACTGGCGTCCACAGACCCGGCATCTCTTCTATCAGTTTTTATGTTCTGTTGACATTTGAATTTGAGACAGACTATGTCCTTTATTTCAAAATCTTATTTGTAGTAATCCTAGACAGTCCGTGTATGGTTGTGACACCAGTTGCTGGGTAGAGACTTGTATTTGGTTTTCTAGACGCTGTTCCTATTTTCAGCTCAGACTTCTGCTAAATTTTACTTTTCGTTGTCTTTTAATTGCTTATTCATTGATAATTTAATTGTTTAATCATGTATAAAATGGGATGGGTTAATGTTTGCAAAGGTTCTTGGCTTGCCTAGCTTCCACGAATAGGTACCATCACGACTCCCGAAGGTGGGAATTCCAGGTCGTGACAAAATAATAATGAAGAAATGAAAATTATACAATTTTTTTGATTTTGCATTTTTCATTTTTATAGGAATATACAGACTCGAATCGTAGACTTTCTCGGTAAAAAAGATCAAACTTATTATTATTAACATGATCTGAACTATTTCAAAGACCCAACATGCATTTTTTTTTTTGCATTGGGCTCTTTCATTAACTTATAAATATCAGTTAGTCTGCCATTTTTTTTCTTGACAGAAAAAAAAAAAGATAAGAAAATGGATCCATGTGCTCTGATTCATTATTTGGGAGCATTACCAAAGTATTTCAAAGGTGGTATTATCTTGACGTAGGTCTGTCTCTGGCATAGATCAACCTAAGTTAAATGAAGTATCTATCGTTCTGCTGAAAAAATCAAATATGAAACTTCATACACCGTAAAGTTCATATGACGAAAAGAGATTTTTTTGAAGTCCGTATACTCATTATGCCTAGCATTGAATAGACTGGGTATTCACCTTATCAAGATCTCAAATCAATGGTGGGGTCTGTTT